>VCRD01003581.1:0-10552 GCA_006783055.1 Trinorchestia longiramus
TGTTTGTTTCACCCCACATCTCATACTTGTAATCGTTGCCGTATTCCATAATCCAAGATGGAACGAGGCCTTACTGGTCTAACAACTACAGCACATTCACTGATTTATCACAGTCGTCCTATAGAACAATTCCTACCACTTCACTTGCTTTAATACTTCACCGGAGAAGAAGTAACCACCAGGGGAAAATCTAAACGAACACCAAAAGAAATCAGATACTACTGGCAAGGTTAAGCATAAAAATTACAAGTCTAAAATACTTAGAATAACATGCTTACCCGCACCTAAGCACAACACACACACGAATTTTAACGGCGACAAAAGCTGTTGGCACCGGGGGCCGATATTTATACAGTCCGTACCGGAAACGCGGTTTTAACGTTGCTGAATGTTGCCGACATCGGCGTCCTTAGTTTTTTTGGAACACTTAGAACTGATTTAATTACCAATAAAATACATCACCATGTTGTCACTAAAAATTATCAATACAAATGTAAAAATGAGACTATAAATGCTATAATGATCATTAGGCCGATTTCTTGTGAGATTAATGAGATTACTCCTAACTTAAACTGTAATGCATGTGCTATTAAGGAGGGAATTTAAAGATATAGAGATAAATGGTTCATAGAGTGATACCATTCTTGCTACAAGCTTGTACAGCAAAATTAAGAAACATATGACTAATGATGAGCAATAGAAAATCTCAACATAACAGGTGAATTTTTAAACAGAAGGTAAGGTAGATTTGAAGATTAGATAAGAAATACTCTCAGTACTAGTTAAGACCACAAGTTGTTCCATTAAATCTCAAAATATAAGTCCTAATACTTGGTTATTTCAGGGATGTACCATAGGTCGTCTCCACATACGCACATTATAGAAAAATTTACACAAATGATATGAACAATCCTACACCTAATATTTCTAGAAAAATATAGTGAAGCTAAGAAATATATCTAAGTCCTAAACACAATTAATTCTAGACTAACTGTAAAAAACAAAAACTTCACTTTAAGGCACTGTACACTTACGGTGTTATCTCCTAAAAGCTACGATCAGGTTCACGTCGATTCAGGATCTGGATGTGCTTTTCAGGGGTGAATTTTTTTTAAGAAATAACCATAGCGACAGTTCTTTCGTACTAAGAATGGTTTTACAAAATACAGCGAATTTTTATAATTAAAAATTTACAAGAATCTCACTTAAAGTTACAAAAACCTAATCACAAAAATACAGGAAATTTATTGTAAAAAGTACGATTTAATTTGTACGCGATTAATTAATACGCATAACTTGAAAATGGAGCATGAACAGCGATGTGATGCTACATGCTCACCAGGGAACTATAACCTAATGTCACATGTTGATGTTCACGAGTGGCTTTGCTGGGAGAGCTACTCCTCGATAACAAGCGTGAGAGTGTTGCCAGAAAAAAGTTTCGATTGGAAATACTCTCTGGCTAACGTTGTTTAATATAAATATTATTACAATAATGTGCACTAAATATGCATGTTTTAATTGTGAAGAGTTGGTAAAAATCACTCGAAGTTTTGTAAAGTTGTTGCTGTTTGGGGAAATTTAAGCAACCAACTTTAACAAAATCTAATCTAACTTCCCGTGTGACCTTACTCAAGGAGAATAAAAGAACTCATCACAGGTACTCAGCTTGGTATTCAAGAAGTTGGCATGAGAAATAGCTTGGAATCTTCTTGGGATGATTTAGCCAGTCCAGAGCTTCCAGATGATGGTTAGGCCAGTCCAGCTTCAAGGGTGAAGGCCAGTCCAGAGCTATAGCGACTGCGGCTTGAAATGTTGCACCAGTACAGCCAGTACAGTAGGTGCAGTATGTGGCGTATAAGTGTACAAGTGCAGTAAGTCTAGTAAGTGTAGTAGGTAGGTAAGTAAGTGGGTTCACAGTTAGTGCATAGTGAGTTCCAAGTGAGTGCACAGTGAGTGGTCTCAGTGGTTCCAAGTGAGTGGTCTCAGTGAGTGGTCTCAGTGAGTGGTCTCAGTGAGTGGGCTTCAGTGAGTTCCAAGTGAGTGCACAGTGAGTGCACAGTGAGTTCCAAGTGAGTGCACAGTGAGTGGTCTTCACAGCGAGTGCACAGTGTGTTCCAAGTGAGTTGGTGGCAGACGGTTCTCCAAATTCAGGGAATTCTAACCTAACGTCACATGTTGAAGTTTATGAGTCGCGTTGCTGGGAGAGCTACGTCTAGATAACAAGCGTGAGAATGTTGCCAGAAAAAGACTCGATTGGAAATACTCTCTGGCTAACGCTCTTAATATATATATATATATATATATATATATATATATATATATATATATATATATATATATATATATATATATTATTATTATTATTATTATAATGTGCACTAAATGTGCATGTTTTAATTGTGAAGAGTTGATAAAAATCACTCGAAGTTTAATCTTATTTTTATTATTAAAAATAAAGGTTATTTTAATATTTGTAATTTTATAAGCTTTAAAGGGGTAGCAGGTCATGCTACAGTTTAGTCTTATTTTAATTACTAAAAATGAAGGTTATTTTATTGCTTGTAATTTTATAACCTTTAAAGGGGTAGCAGGTCATGCTACAGTGAACTTCTTTAACAACCTGTTTTCTTTATTGTTCAAAGTCTCTGCACACTTCCTGAATAGAAGTGGGATCTGCTGAATATGGTGTAGCTAGACCATAAATTGGATTACTAGATTTAACCACAGACTGAAAATTGTCTTAAATCACAAACTTGCTTTTACATTGCATTCTATACTTAGAAGTAGAGATTTTTATAAACATGTATTCAGCTTATAACTATATTTATTTCATTCCCTTGTAAAATAGTTATATTTTATTTTTTATTCATTGTGTGTTGCTTACTTGGAAGTATAGAATTCTTATTTAACAATTCCCATCCAGGTATTATTGATATATCATTCCCTCTCAATATTATTGTAGTTTTTTTTATTGCAAATATTTTCATCTCAGGTCATATTTATCAAAATTTTAAATATCCGGGATTAACCTTAATATTATGGTTTACTAGATGATATCCGCTGAATAAAGATATTCATTATGTGCTACGTTATCATTAGTTTGTTTCCTTCATTTTTTTCCCATGTCATAAGATGTCCTGTAGCATGACATCGCTGCTCTTGCTCCATTTTCAAGTTATGCGTATTAATTAATCGCGTACAAATTAAATCGTACTTTTTACAATAAATTTCCTGTATTTTTGTGATTAGGTTTTTGTAACTTTAAATGAGATTCTTGTAAATTTTTAATTATAAAAATTCGCTGTATTTTCTAAAACCATTCTTAGTACGAAAGAACTGTCGCTATGGTTCTTGCTAAAAAAATTCACCCCTGAGAAAACATCGAAATTAATTCTGAATCGCAACTCAGGGGCGTAGCTAACCGTAGCTTTTAGGAGATAACACCGTAAGTGTACAGTGCCTGAATGTGATTAGTGTGTTTTTTATTTTCTACAGTAAGTCTAGAATTAATTGTGTTTAGGACTTAGATATATTTCTTAACCTCATTATATTTTTCTAGAAATATCAGGTGTAGGATTGTTCACATCATTTGTGTTAATTTTTGTATAATGTGCGTTGTGGAGACGACCTATGGTACATCCCTGAAATAACACAGTTTTAGGACTTGTATTTTGAAATTTTAATAGAACAACTTGTGGTCTTAACTAGTACCGAGAGTATTTCTTATCTAATCTTCAAATCTACCTTACTTTCTGTTTAAAAATTCACCTGTTATGTTGAGATTTTCTATTGCTCATCATTAGTCATATGTTTCTTAATTTTGCTGTACAAGCTCTCTCTGAATTACTCCAAATATTTACTTGAAATACTTTCCTTTTACTGTTCAATTGACACAGTGAACTTCTTTTATGAACTCTTTTCTTTATTGTCTGCACACTTCTTGAATAGAAGTGGGATCTGCTGAATATGGTGTAGCTAGACCATAAGTTGGATTACTAGATTTAACCTCAGATTGAAAATTGTCTTAAATCACAAACTTGCCTTTACATTGCATTCTATACTTAGAAGTAGAGATTTTTATAAACGTGTATTCAGCTTATAACTATATTGATTTCATTCCCTTGTAAAATAGATATATTTTATTTTTTATTCATTGTGTGTTGCTCACTTGGAGGTATAGAATTCTTATTTAACAATTCCCATCCAGGTATTATTGATATATCATTCCCTCTCAATACTATTGTAGTTTTATTATTGCAAATATTTTCATCTCAGGTCATATATATCAAAATCTTAAATATCAGGGATTAACCATAATATTATGGTTTACTGGATGACATCCGCTGAATGTTATCCTTAGTTGGTTTCCTTCATTTTTTATCATGTCTTAGGATGTCCATTATATTTCTGTACAATGTTTAGGATGTATTTTATTCATGCTCTAATTAGGATGTTCTAATTATTTTATACAGAATCCTTTGTTCATGTTAGGTTGGTATATTGTGCCTGTATCTTAGCAATATTGCAGGATCATGGAAATTATCCTTGTGGTTAAAGATTTTGGCCTTGCATACTGGAGCAACCTTTTTCACGAGACTCCTTATTGTCTGTTCAACAATTGTGCTCATAATTTTTAGTTACCATATGCCCCAATTAATAATTTTTATCTCTAGATTTAATTGATCCTAAATCAAACATTAAAAGTCGACTTTGTTCAGTAGATGAAACTGAGTTATTAAAACTCAAGTATCTTTTCTAGAATTCCATGTTCACTGAAGCAACTTTTGCTCAGTTTCTAGTTTCAAAAATAGCCCTTTTTAATGAGGATTAGATTCCTTGTTCATTTAAAGGGGATTTACTCTTTTATCTTTCTATAAGGTTATATTCCAGCTCTTTTGAATATTTTGAGATTAGACTGCCTTACTACTGCATTTCATTCTGATTAGTCTTATCATTGCTTAGTTTTGCTACGGGTAATGCTTGTGTTTGTTTATGTTTGTGAAGATGTGAAAATTAAGCTCAACATTTTCTTCCAGACACCGGGCGGTCCTGCTCTCAGCTCTCATCATCGCACTCATTTCAGCTTTTTTCATAACAGCTTCCATCATCGCCCTCATTTCTGTTCTTATCTCAACTTTCATTGCTCTCAGTGCTCATCACCAGCTTGGTCGACTGGTATCACCAGCTTGGTCGACTGGTGAGCGAATCTGCTTGCGAGCGGAAAGACCCGGGTTCGAATCCCGCTGCCGACATGGTTGACGCGGCTAGAAATACGGCATGGGACTTGGGTAAAAGAACCGAATAATTATCGAAGTAATTATCCGACCCAAGAATGGGCCCGAAGGTTCGTTCCTATAGCCTCATTCTATTCTCATTGCTCTCACTCAGCGCTCAGCGCTTTCATCTTATCGTTGCCTTTTAAATCCTATTCTTGATCATATTCCTGATCATATTCCTGATCATATTCCTGATCATATTGCTGATCATATTGCTGATCGTATTGCTGATCATATTGCTGATCATATTGCTGATCATATTGCTGATCATATTGCTGATCATATTGCTGATCATATTCTTGATCCTATTTTCGATCATATTCTCGATCATTACTTCTAGTTCCAATCTCTTTCACTCGTGGACTACGGACGTCTTCTGTCCACCAACTGCCCTACGGATCTATAAATAAACAAAAGCTGAGTACCCGTCTTATCATTGAATTCCCCAACTAGAGGTGCACCAGTCGACTCCTTTAACCTTACCCTCTGAGAAATTGTTATAAACCTAATACTGGCCATCCAACCTTAAAATATAACAGTCCATTATATTTCTGTTCAATGTTTAGGATGTATATTATCCTTGCTCTAATTAGGATGTTCTAATTATTTTCTACAGAAACCTTTGTTCATGTAGGTTGCTATATTGTGCCTGTATCATAGCAATATTGCAGGATTATAGAAATTATCCTTGTGGTTAAAGATTTTGGTCTTGCATACCTGAGCGACCTTTTCCACGAGGCTCCTTGTTGTCTGTTCAACAATTGTGCTCATAATCTTCAGTTGATATATGAACCAAATGATCATTTCCATTTCTAGATTTAATTGATCCTAAATCAAACATTAAAAATCGACTTTGTTCAGTAGATGAAACTGAGTTATTAAAACTCAAGTATCTTTTCTAGAATTCCATGTTCACTGAAGCAACTTTTGCTCAGTTTCTAGTCTTAAAAATAGACCTTTTTAATGAGGATTAGATTCTTTGTTTATTTAAAAGGGACTTACTCTTTTATCTCTCTATAAGGTTATATTCCAACTCTTGAATATTTTGAGATTGGACTGCCTTACTACTGCATTTCATTCTGATTAGCCTTGTCATCGCTTAAGTTTGCTACGGGTAATGCTTGTGTTTGTTTATGTTTGTGAAGATGTGAAAATTAAGCTCAACCTTCTCTTCCAGACACCTGGGGGTTCTGCTCTCATCGCTCTCATCGCTCTCACTGATCTCATTGCTCTCATCGCTATCATCTTCTCACCCTCATCTCTTACTTCATCGATGCTTTAGCATCTCTTTTCTCTCTCCTCTCGAGTCTCATCGTTGCTTTTTAAATCCTAACGCTTGATCATATTCTTGATCAGATTCCTGATCATATTCCTGATTATATTCCTGAACATATTCCTGATCATATTCTCGATCATATTCTCAATCATATTCTCGATCATTACTTCTAGTTCCCAATCTCTTTCACTCGTGGACTACAGATGTCTTCTGTCCACCAGCTGCCCTACGGATCAATAAATAAACAAAAGCTGAGTACCCGTCGTATCATTGAATTCCCCAACTAGAGGTGCACCAGACGACTCCCTTAACCTTACCTTCTGACAAATTGTTATTACCACCACCAAAACACAACATTGGTGAAAACGTAACACTGGTGACCCAAATGTGTGACTCTACTTGGGAAATTCTTGATTTTGTTGTAAACTTTAAGCTGTGACTGGGTAACTCATTTTGGTTATGCAGATTGGTAAGCCAGGCAAATCAGAATCTCATGTTCTATTTTGATTCTGTGTCGTGAGGCTGAGAGCAGGACATATTACCAAACTGCATATTGTGTTCTTAGGAGCAACTGTGTATTCTTTTTCTCATTTTTTAATGTATTAGAAATTTTTTTATAGTAATTTAGGTGAACAAATTTTGCCATTTCTTTTGCATAACTAATTACTGTGTTGTGGAGCTGAGGTTATCATAGCGGCGCGAGCATAAATCTACAATATTACGAGATAAACAACTACCCTATTCTATTCTATTCTATCGATCTTCTTTTTTAGCCTTTCTTAAACCTTTATCATGGCTACAGCTAGCGGTAATACCCATTCTACACCTAACCAACAGTTTAGATTACCTGCATTTTGATCAGAGGAGCCTCAGATGTGGTTCACTCAAGCGGAGATATCATTCCACCAATTGAGTATTACCGATGAGGAAACTAAATTCTGTTGTGTTTCAACAGCCTTACCACCTAAAGTGGCGGTGTTAGTTGACCAGTTTATAACCAACCCCCAAGGTACTGAACCTTATACAGTTCTAAAGAAAAACCTTCTCACCAAATTACAACTATCTGCGAGTAAGAGAATTCAGTCTCTCGTAGATCAGTCACGTATACCATGTGCATCCTCTTCCTTTCTGCCATCTATGGTCCTTAGCCATATTAGGAAAGTAGCAGTAGGGGTGGGTCTCAGTGACGTATTATTACGAGAGTACTTCACATCTCGCCTTCCTTCTCATGTCCAGCCCTTTATGGTGCAATTTCCTGGCGACAAACCTCTTGACGAGTTAGCAGCTCTAGCCGATAAACTATTTGAAGTGTCCCCAGAGCCTCCTCAAGGTAACATTGCTATCCCTGTACCAATCACTCCTGCTCCCGTAACTCAATTAGCCCCTGTAGTGGCAAACCCTGCCGTTTCAGCGCATTCAGACCAATCTTTGCGTGAGGAGATTAGAAGCCTGGCACTTGCCTTTGCCGAATTAAAAGCTGATGTCAAAGTAGAACGCAGCTCACGGTCAGATACCGTAGCCGCCATTCAGGCACCTCAGTCACTCCCTGTCCCTCATTATGTTGAAGGTGGGGTTCACTATATTCAACCTGGTGCACGATATGTTGAACCTCAGGACCAGTATCAGAGACAAAATGTACGTTATGTCCAGCCCGAGAGTGGGTATATCCAGCGTGAGATTGGGTACGCACAACCTGAATTTATTTATTCACGCCAGAGTAGGTATAACCAGATGATAAACTGTGATGATAGTAGTGATGTGTAATGATATTAGAGATAAATCATAGTGATGTGGAATGATGTGTTAACGTGTAAGGATGTGTGTGATGTGTTATAAGGATGTGGGAAGGTGTACAGGCATGCGGGGAGTGCGAGCAGTTGGGCCTCAGACTCATTAACCAACGGCAATCGAGCAGCAGAACACAAACAAAACAAGCAACGTAAGCAAGCCTGAACAACGAACACCCAGCAGGTGAAATAGGTCCTATGAGAGCCTCGAAAAGTGGGAAACATTGAAGAGACTAACGGTCAAAACTGCGAACGGACACAAGCAAGACCAACTGCGAAAGGAGGGGCTAAAAGTTAGGAGGCGTGTTTCTAGAAAACCCCAACGGAAGATATATAAGCAGCAGTCAGGAAACCAAGACGGTCAGAATAGCAAGGCGATAAGTGTGAACGACAGTGCTAGGAGCGACGACGATTCTACAAGCTGGGGGAGCGAGCGACATCGAGGAGGCAACAAGCAAAAGACAGACACAGCGGTGGGAGGTGAGATTACTTCTGGTATAGGAAACAGGAATAAACTTAATAGGGCACCTTTATCGTCATAAGCGTAGTAGGGCAGCTCTATCAAGGCATGCACTTATGGAGGACTTTTCTCTCATTTTAGGGAGGGACCTACGTAAGCTACGGGACATAAGGGACCTACGTAAGCTACGGGACATAAGGGACCTACGTAAGCTACGGGATATACGGAACCTACGTAACCTACGGGACCTAAGGGATCTACGGAGCTACGGAACCCACGGAATATACGGGATTTACGGGATCTACGGGATCTACGGGATCAGCCAGGATCAGGATCGGGATCAGAATCTAACGAAAGCTGTCGGAATCTGTCGGAATATCTACATCTACTACAACTTCTACTTCTAGGAGAAATTGGAAACTTGGAAAAGTGCACATAAACTTAGGAAAGTTTCACCAGAAATTAATTTGGAGCTGCTTGGGGTTTCAGCATCAACTTGGATTTAATGTCTACGTGATTGCTTCAGAATATCGTCAACAGGAATCAAGTGGAATACTAATTAACACAACTTTACCTTGGGCCATGTAAACCCAGTGGAGGCTGGAAACCAGCGAGAAGAGCCTGCACATGCATAGTGTAAACGATAGGTGTGCTGTGCGGCGTGTAGACTACTGAGCGTGTGTGCGGATAGTGTGTGCGTCCGTACGGCGAAAATATTCGAACTGAATTCCCAATGATGATAATTTTGTTATTGAACTGGTTGAAGAAACTGCAGTGATCATTAGGTCAGGAGTATCGTTAATTAGAATTAACAGTGAGATTAAGTGACAGGATTGGAGTGTTTTTCAGTGAAATTTATCGTGTCCGTGTGTATTTAGGATGTATTGTTAGATAGAGCAGTGTTTCAACTCAGCAACCACTCGGCATTGTGTGATTTAAATAATTATTGTGAGTGAAATTAATCGATTTGAGGAGATAAAATTACTTTGATTCATAACAAATTTTCGTGGTTTTCATGTGTTTTTCCGTGTTGGCCTCACTAATGCATAATATAGTATTCATGTCAGGGGGTTTGGATTCCTCCAATTTGCGACGTCTCTCTCTCGTTATGTAAGATTGATTGCATTCAATTAACGTAAAATGTGTATGTAATACATTCATCTTGTAAGAATTCAATTAATGCTCGTAATTATTATGAATTTATCCTGTGACATGTAGAGAGAGAGAGCACGTATCGCCACAAACAGAGCTAGGAATTATAGCCCTGCAACGCAACAATATGTGCGCAGTCAGTCTTTTAACAGAGCTCAATCACCAGCTCGCTCACAATCACGTCCAAACACTGGATTATGTTGGTATCACTTGAAATGTGGATCTCAGGCTAATAAATGCGGTTCCCACTTGCGCCCCAAATACGGTGAATTCCAGTCGGGAAACTAATGACGCGACGTGTGAATGCGAGTACCACGTCGACCCCTAATTTCACTCGCCTGCTCAGGATCTACGACCTTTTTGTTGAATGTTTAAATGTTCCACTTTGAATGTGTTCGACTTTAGTATGTTTAAGGTTAATGTGTAACGCTGTGATGAATACTCTTGTAAAAGAATGCGTTTAGAGTCAGCTAGTGGTAGAGAACCATTTTCTAGGCGCGTTCTCTGGTTCCAGTCCCATTCTTGTGCCTGCCGTTGCGATGTAAACATTGGTGTCTGTACTGTAACCAAAACTGTGTTCACTGAAATAAACCTGGTT
>VCRD01003581.1:20061-35223 GCA_006783055.1 Trinorchestia longiramus
GTGGAAGTCGCTCTATATATCCTAAGGAAGCGGAAGTCGGAACGAAATGTTGCTGACAGAACCATCGAAAAACACAAAAAACGTATGGTACTTTTTTTGAGTTTCAAAATTACTATTACTATGTAATAGTAATTGTAAAAAGAAATCAAGATTACTTGTAAAAACATCAATAAGTTTGGTACAGTTGTGCTATTATTTGAGTGGGTAAATCTTTACGCTTTTACAGTATCTAGAATTTTTAATGCTAGGACCAAATGACGATTTTACTTCTTATACTTAATTTTATTAATTAGAATACTCTATTTGTATATTTTTGGGCGATGTAATATCGCTACACCTCTGTTTGAAAGTGGCGGATCAGGGCTACTGATATAGGGTGTTTTTCAGGCACCACTAGTGGACATATTATGCCCAAGGGCATTGTAGAGTTCTGGAGACGACCTCCCACTCTCAGTATCCCGTGACGGTCGATGAATGGTGCTAAGCTGGATAGCTTGTGGCCGTCTGGTACATTCACAACCTGGGTGCAAGCGTTCATGAGTTCAGGGAAACATTCCTGTTGTACACACCGTATCAAAATGTTCTGAGCATCTTCCCACAAAATGTCTCTTCTAACAGCCAAGGAGTGTCTACTCCTCTGGCGTGCCCTGTTAAGGAGTCCCAATGCAAACTTGTATACCAGCTGAACAGTTTTTACCATTGATCTTAGATTACTACGATTTACAGCTGTGGAATTTATGAGATACATGGACGGACTTAAAACTGTTTTTAGCGTCAGCGAGGTGCCTTCCACCGTTTCGGATAACGTCGCCGGAGGCGGTGGGGGCACCGATCAGTGAGACAATGTGCTCCACAAGAAATCAGGTCCCGTCAGCCAGATACTTTCTCTTAGATCTACCGGGCTTATGGATCTAGTAGCTATGTCGGCCGGATTTTTATCGGTCGGGACGTAGGTCCATTGGCTAGCAGAAGAAGCCGACAGGATCATTTGAACTCGCCTACTTACATATCGGGAGAACCTCTTGCTCTTGTTTGATAGATAACCCATTACAATTAAACTGTNCCAACGTGCAACCTGCACCTGCGCCTCTTCGCGCGTCCACAACCACAGCAACGACACGTATACGACAGGGCTCAACCCACAACTGGCGCTGCCCCCGCATCGTCTCTCCCTCAAGCTCAGGCGTCGCCGTTGAGGTGCCAATTACTAATTTATACATTATGCCACAATCCCTTATCAGGAAATATATTAAATCATACCTATGATTCTAATTTTATAAGAAGACTAAGCCATCTACAACAGTTCATGTTTTGAGCTGCATTTGTTGAAAGCAGTATTCTGCCTCTTTTTAATTCTATGAACTTGTGTCATGTGAGATACAATGTATTGCCCTTGCATAATAAGCATTGCCACTTATACTTATTGCTTAACTGAGTTTATTCAAAGGTTGAGAATTCTGTTAAGGGGGTAAATGTCAACCTAAAAATAAAGATCCCATCTCATTGGTGGAAAGGAATGGGCCCTGGACCAAGGGATTGGGCACCGGGCTGAAGTCTGAAATCTGAGTGCTACATTGGCAGACCTCCTATGGTTAATAGTGCAATGAGTGTTGGTGACGAGGTTTTTCTGTTTTTACTGAACTGCATGGAGTTTGCTCACCCCTACAAATCTGCGCAGGCATATTACAGCCCTGCCCTCACTGCTTGCCTACTGGATACCCTCTTTGTATCGCTGAGATACCGCTGCTGCAACCCCAACTCCTGGTGGCGACAACTCTTGTGGCCTAAATCACTGTGGACGGAAACCCTGAAGATTTGGACATTTCCCTGGAGGCCATTACTTTTATGCAGAAATAAAGCTGAGTACTAAAGTTCAATTGGTCTTTCAGTTCTCCTCGAGTAGGTGCTGTAACGCAGGCAATTTCAACTCATTAAATTGAAGTTCACCGACTGGTTGGCAAAAAATTCCCGCCTTAACCCAGAAGGTAACACTGGTGACCCTAAGTGCAAAAATAAAAACAAAGAAAACCTGCCTGTAGCTCTTGCTTGAGGACTGGCTGTGATCTATTGTTGCATTACTTTACTGTAGTGTGGATTGCGTGTGTAGCGTTCGGGCAGATGATCTTGTTGGGTATCCATTTAATTTTGTCCAGGGCTAATCTTTTATTTTTTCCAGTGAGGGTAGGGTAAAAAAATTAAAAAAAAGAGGCTAGAAATTCCGCATTTTTTTCTTACATTGTTCAATTTAAATTAGTAAACTTCCAAACCCTAAATGGGAACAGGTTATTTCCTTTGATTTCAATTCAATCATAAAAATATATTCCTCTCAAAAATAAAAACAAAAAAAAAATATATATATATTTTTTTGCTAAATCCCATATACTATAAATTAATTTTTATTCCCGATTATTATTTCTAATATACCTACTTTTTTTTGTAACAGTAGTTGAATAACACTATTAAAATGGCAGAACAATCCAACCATACCGGGGCTCAAAATAACCCTTCCTACACTCTGAGAAGTGTTCACCTCACGCCTTTTGCTATGAAAGACCCTGCCATCTGGTTTAAACAGACAGAATTAGCATTAAATAGAGTCGGGATCACGGATGAGGTGAGTAAAATTGATTCAATAGCCTCTACATTGCCTATTGAAGTCATTAAAGCAGCTGGGGATGCGTTCTCGACACCCCACCTAACTGAGCCATTTAGCGACCTTAAGAGGCGAATATTAGAGCGCCTTGAAATGTCACCTCAGGCAAGAATTAGGAGCCTATTCGATGGGTCATGTGTACCCAAAGTTTCGGAGACAGTCACACCTTCAGTGATGCTGAACGAGCAACGTCAGCTTACCAACGGATTAGGATTAAGGGAAGATGTTATTGCCGAACAGTTCATAGCTCGACTTCCCTCTGCAATTAAACCATTCATATTAACTAAGAACCTTGGCACGTCAGTGGAGGAGCTGGCTAGATTAGCTGATACTCTGATGGAATTTCAGAAACCTCCAAGTGTAGAAAGTAACCCGTTAATAGCGCAGACGAGCATAAACGTACCCAGCACTAATGCAGAACCCCTTGCTGCAATTGAAACCCTACAAAACACGGTGCAGAACCTAGTGTACGCTTTCAGTCAGTTATCCACCCGCGTTGAGACTGACCGCGGTGGAGCCGACAACTACATAGCGAGTGCGGCACACAGTCAGTCTCGTCCCGAACAGCACCATCAGCAATAGTCTGATCAACCACCTGTGCGTCAGCAGGAAAGAATCCCTCGACCAGAGAGCGATTCTGATGGATATTACCAGCCCCAAAGCCAAGAGAGACGTGCTTAGGATAATCAGTTTTCTCAAAGGAATTATAATCAGAATAATTACAAAAAGAGATTTCAGCCGAGAGCACCTTCCGTACCTAGACCGATCTCGCATTCACAGAGTCAGCCTTGCTGGTACCACCATAAATTCAGAAGTTACGCTCAGAAGTGTGTACCTGGTTGCCCTAGGTTTGCCGAATTCGAGTCGGGAAAACTTCCACAACGACGCGTAGTGGCGAGCATCGCGTCAGGTCCAAATACCACTCGCCTGTTAATCATTCGAGACCCTCTAACTAATTTGTCTTTCCTGATAGACACGGGCGCGTCACTTTCAATAATTCCCGCAAGTGCTGCCGAACGTAAGCAGAGTGGTCATAATAATCTGAGAGCAGCAAATGGAACACCGATAGAGTGTTTCGGCTGTAAAAACTTGACGTGTTCTTTGGGGTTGCAGCGTGATCTTACTTGGAAATTTATCGTAGCCGCAGTTGATCAACCTATCATAGGAGCGGATTTTTTGACTCATTTTGGATTAGTAATAGACCTTAAAAATAAACGTATTAGAGACGAACATACTAACCGTACCCAGCGTCTCGCCACTATTACCGTCAATAGTTCTCTTCATTCTATAGGAGTTGCATTAAACCCCGCATGTGAATATGAGAGTATCTTGGCAGAATATCCTGCTTTAACTAATCCTAACTTTGTTAATAAAGAGAGCCCAGCAAGAACTGAACATCATATCTTGACAACAGGTCCTCCTGTTTATTCAAGAGCACGAAGGATACCACCTGACCGCTTGGAGGCCGCTAAGAAAGAGTTTCGGCAAATGCTGGACGCTGGTGCAATTAGAGTATCAAAAAGTCCATGGGCTAGTCCGCTTTTGCATGTGCCAAAATCAAATGGAGAATTCAGACCTTGTGGCGATTATCGTCGTTTAAATGCAGTGACTATCCCCGACCGTTTTCCAATTCCACACCTTCAGGACTTTAGCGCAAACTTGCATGGGGCGAAAATTTTCTCAAAAATAGACCTCGCCCATGCCTTCCATCAGATTCCAATGGAGGAGACGTCGATTCAAAAGACGGCTGTAATAACTCCGTTTGGACTCTTTGAGTTCACGACTATGTCTTATGGTTTGCAAAACGCCCCTCAGACGTTTCAGCGTCATATGTCCAACATATTGTAGGATCTGACCTTTACCTACACATACCTTGATGATGTTCTTATAGCGTCTAGAAGCCCTGAGCAACACAAGGACCACCTGAGAGCTGTATTTGACCGTCTTAGCGCTCATGGGTTATTGATAAACTCTGCGAAATGCGAGCTGGGGAGAGAGACCTTAACCTATTTAGGCCACCACATTTCCCAGCATGGTTTGAAGCCATTACCTTGCAAAGTAGATGCTATTAGAAAATTTCCAAACCAGAAACGCAAAGACAATTGCGTCGTTTCCTGGGCTCAGTAAACTTCCATCACAGGTTCATATAAGGGTGCGCACAGATTTTAGCTCCTTTATCTGCCTTGTTATCCCCTAAACGTAGGGGAAAATCAACCCTTATTGTCTGGAACGAAGACGCTGCTGTTGCCTTTGATACCATTAAAGAGCGTCTTGCTATTGCAACTGAACTCTCTTACCCAACTGCCGGAGCTGAATTTAGCCTTGTAGTTGACGCTTCTGATGTTGCCGTGGGTGCAGTCTTACAGCAGACTGTCGGTATCCTGACTTCTCCTCTGGCGTTCTTTTCAAAGAAGCTCTCACCAACTGAACAGTGGTACAGTGCCTTCGGGAGAGAACTTTTGGCAATTTACTTGGCTGTGCGTCATTTTCGTTACACTTTGGAAACACGTCACTTTGTTATCTATACTGACCACAAGCCCCTTATTGCTGCTATCCACATGCCGTCAGATAGGCATTCACCGAGAGTGTCTCGGCATTTGTCTTTCATCAGCCAATTTACTACTGATTTACGTCACATCAAAGGCACTGACAATTCTGTGGCTGATTGTTTGTCTCGCATTCACTCCATTTCTGTTATTCCAGTGGTTGAACAGCTCACTTTAGAGAGCATTGTTGCTGCTCAGAAGGAGGACCCTGAATTGCAAGAATTACTAAAGGTTACTCAAAACACATTTAAAATGTCAATTTCCAGTGGAGCATATTGCGATGCTGATAGGCCTAATCGTCTCTATTTACCAGTGACTCTTCGCAGAGCTGCTATAGCCCATTACCACGCACTCTCACATCCAGGCATCGAGCGAACACTTCACTTAATTGCAGAACGTTACGTCTGGCCATCGATGCGTAAGGATGTTAAACACTATGTGCAACATTGCCACGATTGTCAAGCAAGTAAAGTGACAAAACACAATCGTGCTGCCTTGCAGACCTGTGCCTTTTCGGGGAACAAGTTCGACTCCGTCCATCTTGACCTAGTGGGTCCATTACCAACTTCCCGCGGGTATTCGTATTCGCTTACAATGATCGACCGTTTTTCTCGTTGGATGGAGGCTATTCCGATCCCGGACATTAAAGCAGATACCGTAGCTCGTACATTTGTACACTCTTGGATATCCCGATTTGGAGTTCCTTTGAATATCACGCATGATCGTGGTGCCCAATTCTCATCAAAACTCTAGTCGGATGTTTCATCCCTTCTTGGGTGTGCCAATCGCAGCACAACGGCTTTCCATCCTCAGTCTAATGATCTTATTGAGCGGGTCCACCGCGACCTCAAGGGCGCATTAAAATGCCTCAATAGCCGTTTAGATTGGGTCGATCACGTGCCTATGATTTTCTTAAGTTTGCGAAACCTTTACAAGCAGGATCAGCAAGCCACGACATCAGAGATGATGTACGGTCAATCTTTACGTTTGCCAGGTGATATAGTCAATCCTGAGGTATCAACGTCATTTTTGCTCGCGGACCAGAACTCATACAGTGAACGTCTCAAACAATGTATGAGGCAGATCCGTTACGTAGCACCTCGCCCCACTAAAACTGTCGACAAATTGGATTCTGCTTTACAGACCTGTACGCATGTTTACGTCCGTGTCGACGGGATCAAACCAGCACTTACACGACCGTACGACGCCCCCTTTCGAGTCATCAAGAGAAACCCTAAATACTTCACCATAGAAAAATCCGGGAAACACGATTCCATTTCCATTGATCGATTGAAGGAAGCATTTGTGTCAGATGCCCTTCTACCTAATACCCTAAACTCGTTTGCAGACTTGAACCCTTCTGCAGGTTTAGAAACGTCTGCAGAACCACCTGCACGTAAACACCCCAGTGTTTCGCAGTTTGCCGCTTTATTGTCAAGCCAATTACATTGTAATCCTTTTGAAGTCTTGGACACATACCTACCTAATTCCAGCCTTCCGGTTGGGACAACGGTGCCGCCTGCTCACGCTAGTGTGATGCCTACCGTAACACCTGTGGAAAACCCTAATGCAACACCCGTACCAAAACCAGTACTTTTGTCTGACTTCAATGTGAGGACTCGAAATGTGACCTTATCTCGCCCTGTTCAGAACTTGGACAATCCAAGCAGCCGCCGTACCCGTAGTGGACGTGCAGTTAATGTACCTGCCCGTTACGGTTTCCCCGTAACGGGTTAGACCTTTCGGTCTCAAAGCGGGGAGGTAAATGTAGCGATATTACATCGCCCAAAAATATACAAATAGAGTATTCTAATTAATAAAATTAAGTATAAGAAGTAAAATCGTCATTTGGTCCTAGCATTAAAAATTCTAGATACTGTAAAAGCATAAATATTTACCCACTCAAATAATAGCACAACTGTACCAAACTTATTGATGTTTTTACAAGTAATCTTGATTTCTTTTTACAATTACTATTACATAGTAATAGTAATTTTGCAACTCAAAAAAGTACCATTTACGCGTTTCTATTCACAAACGGAAATTACGTTTTTTGTGTTTTTCGATGGTTCTGTCAGCAACATTTCGTTCCGACTTCCGCTTCCTTAGGATATATAGAGCGACTTCCACAGCATGGAGCATTCGTCTCAAAATTCGTGGTGGTGTGCTTAAATAGCAAATGTAGAACAACGTAAGTTTTTACCTCATTATGTTCTGTAAAACTATTATAAGCTGTGCCCATTTCATGTATTATTTTGATCTCATTTTATGTTTTTGTTGGATCGTATTTATGTTTTACAAGGTTAGAGTTAACTTAAAACAGAACCTGTTTTGTACCAATCTCAGGAATAATTTTGTCTTGAGAAGTAGTGGCAGTTTTTTTTCCTGTCATGACAGCCTTCTTATAGAAGTTCAACACTTAAGCAAGAGAGTCTTTCCCTCTCTACTGCATAGTTGGACCACATTATATTACAAGGTTTTAAAAGATTCAGTTCTATATCTTCCTACCATTAATTGTTCCTTTCTTTACTGTGAGTTTTGAGAAGTGAGTTTCATAACACTTCTGAAAGAATAACTTACTCTAACTTGAATTTGCCGTAAAATTCATCGTGAAGGACATTCAGATTTATTATAAAATAACTTGCGTTTCAATATTTGAATATTTGTCATATTCCCTGAAATAAGAATAGTATTAGATTTCCAGAATTCTAAAAAAGGTATTGGGGTTCAGTCACTTTCTATTCTGCGACTGCTTTGCATTTGTGACTCCTTCAATAGTTTGGAGGTTTAAAGTAAAATGTTCATTTGCTCTTCTGGATTAATATTCCTTTACAAACTCATAAGAGTTCCCATCTCATGGGGGTTCTCTAGATATTAGCATTTGTTTGATGTATGATTTTTGCACAGCTGCCTCTTAAAATATTGACAGCGTCACCATTTTTAGAGGCTGCATATATTGGAAAACATCAATATTTTTGCATCACCCCTAGGTGATTCTTTCTGAGGAAGTAAAGTGTTTTTTTTTTTAACTTTACCGATTATGGTAATTACCTGTCACTCATCTCTCATGTTAATTTTGAGCTTGAATTAGGTAAATTGTTAGCACTGACCTTTACATATTTTTGTAGCTTGTCTTTGCTATTCCTTTTTATTGATTTGGTCCCTTGTCAGCAAATATATTAAATCATGTCTATGATTCTAATTTTATAAGAAGACTAAGCCCTCTACAACAGTTCATGTTTTGAGCTGCATTTGTTGAAAGCAGTATTCTGCCTCTTTTTAATTCTATTAAGTTGTGTCATGTGAGATACAATGTATTGCCCTTGCATAATAAGCATTGCCACTTATACTTATTGCTTAACTGAGTTTATTCAAAGGTTGAGAATTCTGTTAAGGGGGTAAATGTCAACCTAATAATAAAGATCCCATCTCATTGGTGGAAAGGAATGGGCCCTGGACCAAGGGATTGGGCACCGGGCTGAAGTCTGAAATCTGAGTGCTACATTGGCAGACCTCCTATGGTTAGTAGTGCAATGAGTGTTGGTGACGAGGTTTTTCTGTTTTTACTGAACTGCATGGAGTTTGCTCACCCCTACAAATCTGCGCAGGCATATTACAGCCCTGCCCTCACTGCTTGCCTACTGGCTACCCTCTTTGTATCGCTGAGATACGGCTGCTGCAACTCCAGCTCCTGGTGGCGACAACTCTTGTGGCCTAAATCACTGTGGACGGAAACCCTGAAGATTTGGCCATTTCCCTGGAGGCCATTACTTTTATGCAGAAATAAAGCTGAGTACTAATGCTCAATAGGTCTTTCAGTTCTCCTCGAGTAGGCGCTGTAACGCAGGCAATTTCAACTCATTAAATTGAAGTTCACCGACTGGTTGGCAAAAAATTCCCGTCTTAACCCAGAAGGTAACAGAGGTCCAGCATCAATGTTCGTACATCACTCATGGAGCAATTCGGATGGCCGGATTCCACATTCAACGAGGCACCTCGCTCATCAAACGCATCATTTCCGATTGCGTATTGTGTCGCAAGTTAAGGGCAAAACTCGGAGAGCAGAAAATGGCCGACCTGCCAAGCGATCGGCTAGAGGAATGCCCCCCGGTTTCCAACGTTGGCCTTGACGTATTTGGCCCCTACCAGGTAGTGGAAGGAAAGAGCACGAGGCGCAGCAACTCTCAGAAAAAGCTCTGGGCACTTTTGTTCACGTGTCTAGTGTCCCGTGCCATTCACGTCGAGCCCCTGCCAGCTCTCTACACATCAAGCTTTAAAAACGCGTTCCGTCGTTTCATAGCCATCAGAGGACCCTGCAAGATAATTCGCAGCGACTGCGGTACAAATTTCGTGGGCGCCCACAATCAAGACGAAGAAAACTGTCATACGCTGATCTGCAAGCAGAGGCAAATGACAAGGGTTGTCTGTGGATTTTCAACCCCCCAGGAGCATGCCATCGAGGTGGAGTCTGGGAACGAAAAATCGGGACACTGAAAAACGCCATGGCGACATCGTTGGCGCGAGCGGGATCACACAACCTATCCCGAGACGATCTGTTAACATTTTTTCAAGAGGCCGCCAGCATCGTTAACAACACACCACTGTGGGGAGTGTCTTTCGGCCCTAACGATCCTTGCCCTCTCTCTCCAGCGATGTTAATGACCATGAAGTCGCCAGACGACCCAGCTGGCACATTTTCGGAAGCCGATCTTCTTGCGTACGGAAAGCGCAGATGGAGACGCGTACAATTCCTCGCAGATTGTTTTTGGAATCGGTGGCGCCGCTAATATCTTTCAAATTTGACATTTCGACGAATATGGAGGAGACCTCGAAAATATGAGGTCGGCGACATCGTACTTGTTCAGGACCGCAACACTAAACGGAATCGCTGGCCCATCGGGTGCATTTCCGCGACATCCACAGGCAACGACGGGCTCGTCCGTTCTGTGTTCATCGACCTCGCATCCAGCGAAAAATCCGGACGCAGGGCAACAATAGAGAGGGCCGTACAAAACATAGTACCGATCCTGGAAGCACCCGGCATTTCCACATAGACTGTTGTCGTTTCCTTGGGTTGCATTTTTTCGGTCTTCGTCCGAGATGGGGAGTGTCCTGACAGGTCAGGATATATAATAATCGTAAATAAATTGGAATTTGTATTAGAAAAAAAGGGACAGACGGATACTCGTTAGCTGGAAATACCGAGACGCTGTGACGTCAGCGGCGTGCCGCCATAACGGTGGTTTGGTCTCATCATCAAGATACAGCACAGTGTAGCCTATAGTCAGCATCGTTTTTTAAAAACAGTGTTAAGTTCCACACCAAACCAAAAATGTAAGATATTGTGTAAAGTGTAAAACGTGATCGTGAGTATACTTAACTCTATAAGTCCGCCAACATCAGCAGCATTCATAAGCAATAACCAACTGTGATATCCACATGTGATACTGAGGAATGCTCAAGTGGCTAGAGTCATCTAACATAATATTCTGTCGCCAGTTATAACTGTAGAATTTATGTGTAATACCGACAAGTATCAGTATAGTCATCCAATTTTGTGATAAATAAAATGTGATTAGTCCTTCATGCTCAATTACCAGTTTTCCAGCACAAGTATAGCTGTAGAATTAATGCATATATACTAAGAAGTTTCCTTAGACAATTTTGCGTCCTATATTGAATGTGCTCTAAGTGTAGGATTTTCCTGTGTAACAGTGTTTAATGTATACAAATGAGTTCTGGTCTACAGCAGCATTCATAAGCAATGGCCAACTGTGACATCCACACGTGACACTGAGGAATGCTCAGGGGGCTAGAGTCACCTAACATAATATTCTGTCGCCAGTTATAACTGTAGAATTTATGTGTAATACTGACAAGTATCAGTATAGGCCACCAATTTTGTGATAAATAAAATGTGATTAGTCCTTCATGCTCAATTACCAGTTTTCCAGCACAAGTATGGTTGTAGAATCAATGCATATATACTAAGAAGTTTCCTTAGACAATTTTGTGTCCTATTTTGAGTGTGCTCTAAGTGTAGGATTTTCCCGTGTAACAGTGTCTAATGTAGACAAATTAGTTCTGGTCGACAGCAGCATTCATAAGCAATACCCGTGCTTTGGTCTGTCAATCATGGTAGTCTACTATATTTTTGAGTAAGAAGTTTCGCAAGGCAATTCCATTTGTGTAGAGACACTCAGGCAGTTAAATGTGATGTACAACATATAACGTGTTCAATGTAGGTATAAAGGGTCTTACACCACCCAACATTGAAAAGAAAATTTCTCACACAATTTTTATATTTTAATTCAGTGTAGCTTCCTGGGTTTTCAGTCAGCCTCAATGGCTAGTATTATGTTTGAGCTACATTCTAGTGTATGCACATTGAAAAGCTAATCATGTGTGCCCCTTCAGACGCCAGTAATATGTTAAAGTATTTAATTTTAAGTTAAATAATTAGTTCTGTAAACTTAATTTGTGATTTGTTCTCAGATCACGGCAAGTCAATAAAGACAACTTCCAACGACCTCATCATTTATCCAACGGGGCACGCTTAAGTCCCGGACATTTGTTGACTTAACACAGTGCAGCAAGTGTAAAGAACATGGCAGACTCTAACAGTGGTAAAAGTTGCATGAAACCACTCAATGAGAGAAATCATCCGACATGGAAGATACATATGAGGATGTGTCTTGTGAAGGATAAACTGTGGGACATAGTTCGAGGCACTGAAACTATATCCTCAACGGCAGATGAGGCAGCTCAGAGGAAGTTTGAATCTCGCCGAGATCAAAACTTGGGCAAACAAATTCAGGCTGAAGAAAAAGCTGTTCAACATGAAGTTGGAAAATGGTCAAAATCTGCAAGATCATCTAAAAGTGTTTGTTGAACTCTTTAAAGAGCTGGCCATCATTGGTGATGCTATGGAAGAAGAAGAGCGTGTGATCATCCTACTATCATCTTTACCAGATAGGTTTTCTACTCTGGTAACTGCTCTTGAAGCCCATGAAAAGATACCAGCGTGGGAAGTTGTAACTGAGCGTCTCCTAAATGAAGAAAGAAGACAACGAGGCAGCCCTGGTACTTCAGACTCCAGTGAAAAATTGCTAGTGAGTTTCAAAAGAAACAAAAAGCTCATTAAGTGTTTTGAGTGTGGTAAAGAAGACCACATTAAGAGACAGTGTAGAGTCTATGAAGAAAGGCTGAGAAAAGAAAATAGAACATTCCAAGCAAATAGAGCAGTAGATGCCTGAAGCTCATCTACAGGTGAAACTATTATGTTTACTAGCGCTTTTTCTATAGGTAATGTTGACTGTGATTCTTGGATAGTTGACTCAGGTGCTACTCAGCATATGTGCAACAAGAAAATTCAATTTTCATCTTACTCTGATCTATCTTCTCCTTTGAGAATTGAAATTGGCGATGGTAGAGCTTTGAAGGGTGTTGGAGTTGGAGATGTGCGTCTTAAAATAACACTGCCTAATATGCACGTAAAGAATTGTGTTGTATAAAAAAAGTGTTGTTTGTGCCAGAGCTAGCTTGCAATTTGATGTCTGTTGCTCAGAATGCAGAATGTGGTAAGGAAACCCATTTCAATAAAAGCACATGTGAGATTGTAGATGAAAATAATGAGTTGATAGTTGCTGGTCATAAGGTAGGAAGACTTTATAGACTAGATTGTTCCTATCATGTAGCCGCAAAATGCTCGAGTGTCTCCTCGGATGACCTGTTGTGGCACAAAAGATTTTGTCGTCTAGGATTTGATAATCTTAAGAAACTGAAGTCTCTTGATCTTGTTAGAGGTTTTGACGGTTCTCTAGGAAATGAGAATGTTTTTTGTGAAAATTGTGTGATGGCAAGAGCCATAGACTTTCTTTTTCTAGAGTGGAAGTAAAGGATACAGGTTGTATGATTTTAATGCCAAAAGGATCTTGCTGAGTGGAGATGTGGTATTTAATGAATCTCAGTTTATGTCATTTGAGAAGGAGCCTTCTAAAGAAATTGAGTGTGTTCCTTGGTCCTTCCCTCAAGAAGAAAAACATGGGGATTCAGAAGGAGAGTTGGAGCTCCATCGTTCAACTAGGAACAGAGCTGCTCCTGATAGATTTGGAGGATGGGTATAGGTGTGATGCAGACTAAAAATGAAGTGTTCCTAGAGCAGTTTGCTTAAACTAAGGTCCTGTTGTCTAGGTTTGGCATAGATAAAGCAAATTCTGTTGCTACTCCTGTAGATGTTAATGCAGACCTTGTCACAACTTCAGATGAAGTTGAGGAATGTGACATAGACTTATACCAAAGTGCTGTAGGTAGCCTTTTGTACTAAAGAAATTGATCTCGTGTATTGTCCTTCGAATGATATGCTTGCTGATATATTTACTGAGGGTCTAAGTGCCGAGAAGTTCTCTAGGCTGAGATGGAAGCTAGGTGTAGTTTTCTTTGAGAAGCACATTCAATGTGAGAAGGAGTGTTGAATGTTTAAATGTTCCACCTTGAATGTGTTCGACTTTAGTATGTTTAAGGTTAATGTGTAACGCTGTGATGAATACTCATGTAACAGAATGCGTTTAGAGTCAGCTAGTGGTAGAGAACCATTTTCTAGGCGTGTTCTCCGGTACCAGTCCCATTCTTGTGCCTGCCGTTGAGATGTAAACATTGGTGTCTGTACTGTAACCAAAACTGTGTTCACTGAAATAAACCTGGTTAGCGTAATCACGCTCCTGTGATTTTTCTAACCTTCTAACACTTTTTTAATCGATACAGGTTCATCTGTCTCAATAATTCCAGCAACTGCTTATGAAAAACTGGGTAATGGTACCAATAACCTCTGTGCTGCAAATGGCACACCCATAGCATTGTTGAGATACAACTTCAGTATATATATATATATATATATATATATATATATATATATATATATATATATATATATATATATATATATATATATATATATATATATATATATATATATATACATATATATGAGTTGCTGCAGTCACCCATTAAATTACTTCCGTCCCGTTTTCTATGTTCATGTGTGAACTTCCTGCGAGGACTCACTAAGTTCCTCCTTCTTCTTCTTGTCGCCAAGCCTGATGGACGTATAATATATAAGCTCCAAGTTTGGACTTCTTTTTGTTTCACCCCACATCTCATACTTGTAATCGTTGCCGTACGCCATAATCCAAGATGGAACGAGGCCTAACTGGTCTAACAGGTTATGGGCCCAGTAACCTTACTTTTGATGGCAATGATGAAAGGTATGAATTGTGGGAAGTTAAATTCCGGGCCTACCTAGACTTGAAATCGTTGAATTCCGTCCTTGAGGGTGAAGAATCAAGTCTGGATGTTGAGAAGAACAAGCAAGTGTTTTCCGAGTTCGTGCAAAGGCTCGATGATAAAAGCCTCTCGTTAATTATTCGGGACGCCTATGGAGATGGAAGAAAATCCATGAAGATACTGCGTGATCATTACCTCGGTAGCAGTAAACTGAGAATTATTTCACTGTATTGCGAGTTGGCCGGTCTGAAGATGTAAAATGGCGAGACTGTAACAGATTATTTGCTACGAGCAGAAACCACTGCTTCCTACCTGAAAAGGGCCGGCGAAATGATCAGCGATGGACTGATAATCGCCATGATTATCAGAGGATTGCGAGCCGCCTACAACGCGTTCTTTACCGTCGTCACACAACGTGACAGTGCAGAAATGGACTTTCAGAAATTCAAATCAGCACTCAAGAGTGAAGAGGAGACAAAGAGAACCCGACAAAGCCACAGTGAAAATGAAGAAAGAGTTATGAAAGTGAAAGGCAGTAAAATTATTTGCTATTTATGTGGTAAGTCAGGTCATAAGAAAGTTGAATGTAAAAATTACAGTGCAAAGAAAAATCGGTGGTGTTCTATTTGTAAAAGTGCATCTCATGACACTAAGTTTTGCCGAAAGAAAGATACTGTGAAA
>VCRD01003581.1:37164-48140 GCA_006783055.1 Trinorchestia longiramus
GTAAACCTCTTGTTTCCGCTATTCACATGCCCACAGATCGCCACTCACCCAGAAAATCGCGACACTTGTCGTATATTAGTTAATTCACCACCGATCTGCGTTATATTAAAGGTTCTGAGAACACCTTAGCAGACTGCCTTTCCCGTATTAATTGTATCTCTATTATTCCGGTATTAGAACAACTCACCTTAGAGAGTATTAGCGACGCCCAAAATGAGGACTCTGAACTGACAAGTTTGCTACATGCAACTCAGAACTCCTTACGTTTGGTGTTAGCCAATGGAGTGTATTGCGACGCTGATCGTCCTAATCGTCTTTATCTACCTGTAACCCTTCGTAGAGCTGCAATAGCACATTATCACTCCTTGTCCCATCCTGGTACCGACCGAACCTTGCGTCTCATTGCCGAGCGTTACGTTTGGCCTTCCATGCGTAAAGATGTCAAACATTTTGTACAGAATTGCCACGATTGTCAATCAAGTAAGGTCACTAAACATAATCGTGCTGCCTTACAGGCTTGCGCTTTCACTGGTAATAAATTTGACTCTGTCCGCCTTGATTTGGTGGGACCTTTGCCCACGTCGTGTGGTTACTCGTACTTGCTAACTATGATAGATAGATTCACGCGTTGGGTAGAGGCTGTTCCAATTTCCGATATTACTGCAGAAACAGTAGCTCGTACGTTCGTCCACTCATGGATTGCTAGATTTGGTGGATCACTCACGATCGTGGTGCGCAATTCGCATCAAAACTTTGGGCAGACGTCTCTTCTCTTTTAGGATGTGCAAATTTCTGCACAACTGCTCTTCACCCGCAGTCTAATGGCTTGATCGAACGCGTCCACTGCGACCTTAAGACGGCTTTAAAATGTCTCAACAGTCGTACAGACTGGGTTGATCATCTCCCTATGGTTCTTTTGAGCTTACGTAATCTGTACAAACAGGACCAAAAAGCAACGACATCAGAGATGTTGTACGGGCAATCCTTGCGGTTGCCGGGTGACATAGTAAATCCGGACGTCTTTACGTCATATATACTTCAGAATCAGAACTCGTATAGTGACCGCCTAAAACGCTGTATGACGCAAATTCGATACGTAGCACTGCGTCCAACACAGACTGTCCATAAATTAGACCCGGCGTTAGAAACGTGCACACATGTGTATGTTCGCGTTGGTGCCGTGAAGCCTGCTCTTACGCGCCCTTATGAGGGTCCCTTCCTCGTCATAAGACGCACTGCTAAATACTTTATTATCGAGAAGCACGGAAAGCAGGACTCGGTCTCTATTGATCGCCTGAAAGCCGCGTTTGTATCGGACGCACTCATACCAAATAATCTCCCTCCACCTGATGTCACTGATCTTTCTGTCGATGATAAATCTCTGCTGAAACCACCTGTGCGTAGACTTGAATTCGCTTTGCAACTTGCTGCATCGCTCCTTAGCAGTATACCTTGTAATCCTTTCCTTATTCCTAGCCGGTCGTTGGACACTCATTCTTGCCATTCTAATACGCCAGTTGTGATCTCGAGACAACCTGTTTCTACTAATGCAACACCTATTACTCACCTGTCAAAACTTAACTTGCAGACTCGTACTGTAATCTTGCCTAAACCTGTTCAATTCTCCGATAAACCCCCCGATCGCTCGACGCGAAGTGGTCGCAAGGTAACGCATCCTCTGCGCTTAAGCTAAGTTTTTAGACCGACTTTCCAGTCTCGAAACGAAGGAGATAGTGTAGCATTACATCGCTGCTCATGCTCCATTTTCAAGTTATGCGTATTAATTAATCGCGTACAAATTAAATCGTACTTTTTACAATAAATTTCCTGTATTTTTGTGATTAGGTTTTTGTAACTTTAGGTGAGATTCTTGTAAATTTTTAATTATCAAAATTCGCTGTATTTTGTAAAACCATTCTTAGTACGAAAGAACTGTCGCTATGGTTCTTTTTTTAAAAATTCACCCCTGAGAAGCACATCCGGATCCTGAAAGGACGTGAATCTGATCGTAGCTTTTAGGGGATAACACCGTAAGTTTACAGTGCCTTAAAGTGAAGTTTTTTTACAGTCAATCTAGAATTAATTGTGTTTGGGACTTAGATATATTTCTTAGCCTCACTATATTTTTCTAGAAATATTAGGTGTAGGATTGTTCATATCATTTGTGTTAATTTTTGTATAATGTGCGTTGTGGAGACGACCTATGGTACATCCCTGAAATAACCAAGTATTAGGACTTGTATTTTGAGATTTAATAGAACAACTTGTGGTCTTAACTAGTACTGAGAGTATTTCTTATCTAATCTTCAAATCTACCTTACTTTCTGTTTTAAAATTCACCTGTTATGTTGAGATTTTCTATTGCTCATCATTACTCATATGTTTCTTAATTTTGCTGTTACAAGCTCTCTCTGCATTACTCCAAATATTTACCTAAAATACTTTCCTTTTACTGTTCAATTGACACAGTGAACTTCTTTTATATCCTGTTTTCTTTATTGTTCAAATTCTCTGCACACTTCCTGAATAGTAGTGGGATCTGCTGAATATGGTGTAGCTAGACCATAAACTGGATTACTAGATTTAACCACAGACTCAAAATTGTCTTAAATCACAAACTTGCTTTTACATTGCATTCTATACTTAGAAGTAGAGATTTTTATAAACATGTATTCAGCTTATAACTATATTGATTTCATTCGCTTGTAAAATAGATATATTTTATTTTTTATTCATTGTGTGTTGCTTACTTGGAGGTATAGAATTCTCATTTAACAATTCACATCTAGGTATTATTGATATATCATTCCCTCTCAATACTATTGTAGTTTTTTTTATTGTAAATATTTTCATCTCTGGTCATATCTATCAAAATCTTAAATATCAGGGATTAACCATAATATTATGGTTTACTAGATGATATCCGCTGAATAAAGATATCCATAATGTGCTATGTTATCATTAGTTTGTTTCCTACATTTTTTTACCATGTCATAGTATGTCCATTATATTTCTGTATAATATTTAGGATGTTAAATTATCCTTGCTCTAATTAGGATGTTCTAATTATTTTATACAGAAACCTTTGTTCATGTTAGGTTGCTATATTGTGCCTGTATCATAGCAATATTGCAGGATTATGGAAATTATCCTTGTGGTTAAAGATTTTGGTCTTGCATCCCTGAGCGACCTTTTTCACGAGACTCCTTAATGTCTGTTCAACAATTGTGCTCATAATTTTTAGTTCATATATGAACCAAATAATCATTTCCATATCTAGATTCAATTGATCCTAAATCAAACATTAAAAATCGACTTTGTTCAGTAGATGAAACTGAGTTATTAAAACTCAAGTATCTTTTCTAGAATTCCATGTTCACTGAAGCAACTTTTGCTCAGTTTCTAGTCTTAAAAATAGACCTTTTTAATGAGGATTAGATTCCTTGTTTATTGAAAAGGGACTTACTCTTTTATCTCTCTATAAGGTTATATTCCAGCTCTTGAATATTTTGAGATTGGACTGCCTTACTACTGCATTTCATTCTGATTTGCCTCGTCATTGCTTAAGTTTGCTACGGGTAACGCTTGTGTTTGTTTATGTTTGTGAAGATGTGAAAATTAAGCTCAACCTTCTCTTCCAGACACCTGGCGGTCCTGCTCTCATCGCTCTCACTGATCTCATTGCTTTCATCGCTCTCATCTTCTCAATCTCATCTCATACTACATCGATGCTTTAGCATCTCTTTTCTCTCTCCTCTCGAGTTTCATCGTTCCTTTTTAAATCTTAACGCTTGATCATATTCTTGATCAGATTCCTGATCATATTCCTGATCATATTCCTGATCATATTCCTGATCATATTTCTGATCATATTCCTGATCAAATTCCTGATCATATTCCTGATCATATTCCTGATCATATTCCTGATCATATTCTCGATCATATTCTCAATCATATTCTCGATCATTACTTCTAGTTCCCAATCTCTTTCACTCGTGGACTACGGATGTCTTCTGTCCACCAGCTGCCCTACGGATTAATAAATGAACAAAAGCTGAGTACCCGTCGTATCACTGAATATCCCAACTAGAGGTGCACCAGACGACTCCCTTAACCACTTTCTGATAAATTGTTATTACCACCAACAAAACATAATATTGGTGTAAACGTAACAAACCCAGGCACCAATAGGGTGGCATCCCATAGTTTTTCACCTATGTACCATGATTTTCTAAAATGATTCCTCAAGGCCCACCCCTGGTCATTCTATGCCAAAGAACAAGCCAAATGAAGGCATGTAGTGCCGTTAAAAAATCGTAATTATTTTAGTACAATATATTATTAAACTAAGTAGTATTTTAGAGTTAATCTTTATACTTATTTCACACCACTTGTGATTAGTATTTAAAATGAAAATTTTAATTATAGTCATGACTTCAAATTGTAACTCGTTTATAGAAGATCATAGTCACCCACAGGTTCCAAAACTTAGTGCCCGTGAGTCCCCTCATAACCATCATCCAGTAAACAACAATTCTATTCACGCTTTCAGTCTCTCTGACGGCTAAGTTTCTACTGATAACGTGTTACGGAGTTTTGCGTTTCCCTTACTCACCAGTTATTCCTTAAACTTGTCATTTTAGCTTAGCCTAGATGTTCCTCTGTAGGCGTAAAAGTTTGTTTAATTCCTGTGATTGTTTTTCAGTAATTCGACGGATCTCTTGTCATACATTATTCCACAATGCAGTAAATAATTTACTTAGTTTGTACAGTATTCCTATTGTTGAGATTTGACTTTACCACGCAGTCTGTAATTTAAAATGCGTTATTTGGATTTTCATTTGTTTAGTCTTAAATAACAGTTCTAACGGAAATTTCTTTGTGCGAAGCTGTGAGTTAATGCACAGCTGGATTATAGTGCAAAAATCACAGTTCAAGGTGGTCACGTTTCATTCAAATGATTTCAATTGTGTGTGAAGAAGTTGTTGTGCTTTGATTTGTGTTACTCCAATATTTATAATTAAGCCAATGATAGAATATTCTAAATAAAAACTATTGCGTCAGTCATCAAATTCATTGTCTAATTTCGTCTCACTCAAGTCTCTACGTTCGAGTATTTATGACGGGCATACTAAAAGACCGACCAACCATTTTGTTATGGTTATTAAATTTCATGGCCTCGGGAAGCCTATCGACATTTCGTTTGGTGCTCTCTTTAGCCGCCAGCTAATTAGGTACGATGCCTTAGTGTTTTACTCAGCAGTTGTCTTATAATGCCGTCTCATGATATTAATACATCTGCTAAATTTTATATTCATTTCGAGTAACTTAATAGTCCTTATCTGGACAGGTCTCCGTTTACGGATGGTCACCTTCTGGGTCAAGGCTGGGTTTTTGACAACCAGAGGGTGAATTTTAATTTAATATGAGTTGAAACTGTATTGAAATTTACACTTTCGATATGATTAATTAATGTAGTATCCGAACTTCTGTAGTTCTACAGAGCAGAACTAGGAATACGTAGCAAAAACTACCAACGTCGTCAGACGTGGATGGATAGGTATGATAGGAGATCAAGAGTTTCAGCGCCGTCGTGTTCGGAGGTTCCGGTCCGGTCCCAAGTCACCTAACTTGACCATATTGCATGCGTGTAGTCCATTCAGACAGTAAAGAGCGGGGTCGTCGGGCTGCGTGCTGATGGTGGATGCTGATCCTGCTCCATCTTCGGCTAAACGTGACGTTCTACTTCTTCCTTGTTTTCTCCTTCCTATATTTTGTGTTATTGAATAGAATTTCTTTCAATTTGTTTTTTTTTGTGCTACCTAACACCAATTGTCAAACGCGTACTCTATATTTAACTGGTTTATCCAGAACTACATATAAACTACTTAAAATTTAACTATTAGGTTGTTACAAAAATAATGGTCGATTTCAGAAGCATACATTTAATCCTTGGTAAATGAACAATAGAGATATTAAACCTAGTCAAAATATGAACTCTGAGCAGCTATGCATCTCTGCCATCGGACTACGAGATTATTTATCCCTTGTTGATAAAAAGTTAATGGCTGTGATGCAACAAAATCTTCAAAGGTCGTTTCCACCTCTTGTTTAGACCTAAAAGTTTTACCATCCAAAAATGTGCTTAAGTGCTTGAATAAATGATAATCAGTAGGTGAAAGATCTGGAGAATATGGAGGATGTGGTAAAGTCTCGTATCCCAGTTTTGTGAGCTTCTGGACGGTCATTCTTGCAACATGTGGTCGCGCGTTATCGTGGAGCAGAATTGGACCACGTCGATTCACTAATGCTGGTCTCTTTTCGCTCAATCGAGCATGCATAACAGCGAGATCATTGCAGTATTTCTCTGCATTAATGGTCTCATTGACTCTCAAAAAACTGTAGTGAATAACACCTATTGCAGACTACCAGACAGTCACCATAATCTTTTTCTGGTGCAACATTGGCTTTGGGAAGTGTTTGGGGGGCTCATCACGATCGAGCCATTGACCTGATCGTTTACGGTTATCATAAAAGACCCACTTTTCGTCACAAGTGACAATTCGGTCAAGAAAGAGATTGTTGGTGTTGCGCAGAGAGAGCATCGAGCACACTTCAAAACGCCTAAGCTTTTGATTCTTATTGAGCTCATGAGGAACCCATTTATCGAGCTTTTTCACCTTTCCAATAATCTTCAAATGGCGCGAGACTGCTGCAATGCTGACACCAGACTGAGACATTTCTCTAACACTTTGACGTACATAGATTTTGCTCAGCAACCGCATGCAATTGCTCGTTCTCGAGACTACCCAAACGTCCCAAACATCCTCTCATAATCACTCCGGAATTTCCCGAATCACCTTCGTACTGTCCGATTCCTTGTGGACTCTTCTCCCCATGCTCGGTTGATATTGGCAGAAGTTTCGGAGGCGTTGTGCCCAAGTTTGAACTCGTGCAACATAAGTAGGCGAAGGTCATGTTTTGTCATGTTCATCATGGAGGGATTCTATCCTTCAAAATTATGTTCTGTCTGAAAAGAATTTACAAAATATTAATGAGCACGCATTAATTGTTATGCATGCCAAGGTTCATCGAAAATAAACTAAAAAAGTTGTGTTAAAATTACTTTTCAAACCCCAGACCTTCGAGTGGCCATTATTTTTGTAACAACCTAATATTGTCAAGCGTTAAATATAATTACTTGATTAGAGTAAATTCGTCTAATAACGAGAGCGCTTGAAAAGACACTCTCAACCCTGAATTCCACTCCATAAATTGAAATGTCCTTTTTTCAAAAAGTCAAAACTACTACTATCCTTCTGCGGCATAATGTATAAATTAGTACTTGGCACCTCAACGGGGACGCCTTGGCTTGAGTGAGGGGTGTTCACTGCTGCGGCAGCAGTGGCTCAGTCTCAGTTGTGGGTTGAGCTCGGCCGCGTATGGTCTCGGGTCCGTGGTAGTGTGAGCAAGAAAAGGCTCAGATGCAGGTTGAATTGCTGGTTGTAAGTTGGAAGTAGTCGTTGTCGTGGAGATCTGTACTCGTAGAATATTAGGCTAAGTAGATTCAGTTACTAACACCATTATAAGGACAATTGTCACATAAATAGAGGTTGTGTGTCACGGTTGGTGGTTGTCGACTGCGCATCGTGCACGGCGTGAAGTCATCTATTCGTTACGTGAAGCACTGCTGATTGAAGACCAAGCCGAATAGAGGTAAGTGAATTCGTGTCATAAAATACCGTAGAATTGCAACTGCTAGTCTTAACAACAAGCTATCTAGGCATACTACAAAATGGCAAGTGGTATTTCAAGAGATTTTATCAAGCCATTTACTGGCGAAAGTTAAGTGATTACTTGGTTAGAGAAAATCACCTTGGTTGCTCGACTGCAGAAAGTAGCTGATTTAGCTATGTTTATCCCATTGTATCTAGAAGGTAATGCGCTTGCATTGTATATGGAGTTGAGTGACGGGGACAAAGCAAGTGCAGATAAAATCAAGGAAAAATTGCAGATTGCCTTTGCTGACGATCCTCTTATTGCATATGATAAACTTCTCAACATGAAGTGGGCTGGAGAACCTGTAGATGTATTTGCTAATTAACTTAAACGCTTGGCATGGTTGGCGATGCATGGTGATGCAGGGTTAGCAGTCAAGCTATCCTTTATCAACAGATTTCCAGATCATTTTAGTGTTGACCTGAAGCGGATACCCAAAGTGCTGACACTGGAAATTAGTGAATTAATTGCTCAAGCAAAAATTCTAACTGCCAATCAGCGAGGCGGCGTAGCAGCCGTGACAGTAGGGGAAGCGATGAGAGAAAGCCAGAGTAAAGCCGGCAGCGGCCAGTTCAGGGGATAATGCTTTCTGTGTGGAGCACCTCACATGATCATGAATTGTAACGAGCAAGTGGTGAGATTTTTTAAATGCAACAAGCTCGGTCATATTGCCAGTAGGTCTCAAGAGCAAACTTCGGGAAACGAGTGAGGGATAACTATTGCGCCTGCAGTTATCCTGCCGAGGGGAAGGCGTGTGGAGGAAGGTTACCAATTGTTGAAGTATTAATTAACAAAGAGCCAGCAATGTCGTTGGTCGACACAGGATGCTCCATGACGGTCGTCGATTCTAAGTACATAGCTCAATATGATGGTGATGCGACCATCAGTGCTTTTAATGGTCGAAAAGTGGGGTGTAAAGTGGCAAATCGTGTGAAGATAGCAGTGAAAGGAAGAATGCCGGTAATGATGAAAGCTGTGGTGTCGGACCGGCTGGTGGATGGCGTGGAGGTAGTACTTGGGACTGACGTCATCGACAGGCTTGGTGGCGTGACAGTTAAGCGCGGGAAAATGGAATTTGGCTCAGCGAGGGTAGAAATGGTGTACCCGGCGATAGAGCAGGCCACGAAGAAAGAGGAAGTGCAAAGGCATTTAGTCATTGATGACTCAGGCTTTAATGCAGAATTTAATGGGGAGTATTGGACAGTGAAGGGGCGTTGGAAGAACGATCAACCCGTTACATTACGTAATAGAGTAAGTTGTTATGAAGGGACGCTAACGGGTGCAAAAAGAGAAGAGTTCGAAAAGGAAATTGACAGGTGGATTATAGAAGGTATTCTTCTACCGTGGGAAAAAATTCTCGATAGAGGTATTCTCGCAATAATGGCAGTAGAACAGCCAACAAAGAACAAAGTAAGGCCAGTGTTGGATTTTTGCGAACTCAATACGAATGTTGCGTGCCATACTGGTGATGATGTGATTGATTGTCGTCACGAGACATAACGCAAATGGCGTCCTTCGAGCGAAATCATGTCAATTGTAGACCTGAAAGCAGCTTGTTTTCAATTAAGAGTTGATAAGGAACTGTGGCGCTACCAGTTATTAAAATATAAAGTGCAAACGTTCTGCCTTACGCACTTAAGTTTCGGACTGAATTCTGCACTACGCATCATGTCAAAAGTGTTGAAGCACGTGTTGAGTATAGATGAGACAATTAAAAACGCCACCAGCTCGTATATCGATGATATCCTCATTGATGAAACCAAAGATTCAGTTACGGAAGTAGTCAGCCACCTTAACAAATTTGGGTTGATAACGAAAGCACCGGAAGCGCTGGATGGAGGGGCAGTGCTAGGGCTGCGGTTGTCAAAAGTCCGAGGGGAGCTTGTGTTTCACAGAGGCAATAAAATACTGGAAATCGCCGATGCGCTCACAAGAAGGGAGTTGTTTTCAGCCTGCGGGACACTGGTGGGGCACTACCCTATAGCGGGATAGCTACGAGTCGCCTGTAGTTACATTAAAAGAAGTGCCGAAGAATCGCACTGGGAAGACTTCGTAGTCAAACATGCAATGTCCATGATTAGGGAAGTAATTGAAAGAGTAAAAGTCGAAGACCCAGTTAGAGGAAGGTGGTCGGTGCTCGATGTTCAGCATGGAGTGGTATGAACAGACGCAAGTAAAATCGCGCTCGGAGCGGTGTTGGAAATAAATGGCAAGGCCATTGAAGATGCGACGTGGCCCAGAAAGAAGGAAGATTTCAGTCATATCAATGTTACAGAGTTGGAGGCAGTGTTAAAAAGAGTGAACTTAGGTCTTAAGTGGGGCATGACAATAGAATTATGAATTGATTCCGCAACTGTGGCAGCGTGGCCGCAATCTGTCGTTAGCGCCGAGAAGTGCATCCACACGAAAGGCGCCGCGGAAATGCTCATTAAACGAAGGCTGGGAAACCTTAGAGAAATGATGATTGAGTTTGGACTAAAAATCCAGGTTTCACTGGTGCCTACTGATATGAATAAAGCGGACGTGTTAACTCGCGTGAAGAAAAGGTGGCTGTGTGGGCTCGAAGTAGGTGGCAACAATATCGACGAGCATGAACAGGTTTGTTCTAGTGCATACACGAATATAATAGAGGTGCATAATAAACATCACGTTGGAGTCGATAGAACCCTGTACTTGGATAGAAAAATGGATACAAATGTTCCAAGACAGGACGTGAAAAGAGTTGTGAGAGCGTGTGACCGATGTCAGTCAATTGATCCTGCTCCTTTGAAGCACGAACCAGGAGAACTAAGCGTGAAAAACAATTGGCGCCGCTTAGCCATCGACGTCACGCATTATAGAGGACGCCCCTATTTATCTATGGGTGATTGTGGGCCGGGTTGTTTCGTAGTGTGGCGAGAACTGAGAAGAGAAAATACGCAATGCATCGTCACAAAACTAAACAATGTTTTCTTAGAAAGGGGCCCAGTCGACGAGTTATTAAGAATAGAATAGAATAGAATAAGGCAATAGGAACGAGCCGTTTGGCGCATTCTTGGTTCAATACCGAAGTCCTATGCCGTCTAAAGTAAATCCATCAGTCATGCACGTACACCTTAACCACGTAAGTCAATTTAGTCGTGTGCACACATATCACTCACGCACAGGCGTTTATGTCACGAGCATTTATCTCAATCATACATTAACCTTAAGGAGTT
>VCRD01003581.1:48905-58905 GCA_006783055.1 Trinorchestia longiramus
GACTGATTGGACGATAATTATTAGGGATTTGTTTGTTCCCCTTCTTGAAAATAGGAGTGACATTTGTGCGCTTCCAATCATCTGGAACTATCCCAGTTTCGAGAGATCGATTGAAGATGTTTGTTAGAGGTTCGCTTATTACTTCGGCTGTTTCTTTGAGTATCCGGGAACCAAGGCTATCGGGTCCGGTTGACTTATATGGGTTTAAAATGCTGAGCTGTTCCTCTACCTCTTCTACTGTAAATGCACCATCTACAGTTAATAGATAACTGTACAGTTTTCCAGTCTCAAATGTTAACAAAAATGCTGCGGGAGTGGAATGTTGAAAGAGTGTTTAAAGCTGCGTACCGACCTGCAGGAAATGGAATAGTGGAACGGCACTACCGAACGGTGAAAGCGATTGCGGAAAGAGGAAGAATTTCGCCAATTGATGTTGTGTATTGGTACAATAGCACGCCTAGATCTGGACAAGATGAGCTGTCTGTTCCTCAACGCTTGGTGTCATCCGACAAGAGTAGAAGGAGGCCACCATGATGATTCGGCAATAAGAGCGGGAGAAGAAGTGTGGGCAAAACCGCCTAATGCAAATTGCACTATACAGTGGGGCAGGGGTATGGTAACAGGAGTGACCTCATCAAATAATATTGAAGTGGATGGGGTGCAAAGACACGTACTTGACGTGCGATTAGTAGTACCTCCTTAACCCCGAGACGAAGAAGCTAGGGGTGAGAGAGGTGGGGGGGCTGTCACCGTTCCAAGAGAAGCATATGAAGGTTGAACAAAGTGGGGGTGAGAATGATCCACAGCGGATGAAGAGAGATAGAAGACCTCTTGCCTGGATTACCGACTACGTTACAGTTTAGATGGCTAAATTATCATTTAGATTTAGATAGATTATGGTAGTTAAGGTAGTAGCGAAATGTCGACTCCGTAGCAATAAGTAATACATCTAAAGTATTGTGATTTTAAAATCACGTGGAGATATGGCATAGTGTATAAATTAGTACTTGGCACTTCAACGGGGACGTCTTGGCTTGAGTGAGGGGTGTTGCGGCAGCAGTCCCAGTCGTGGGTTGAGCTCGGCCGCATTGGGTGTGGGGTCCGTGTTAGTGTGAGCAAGAAAAGGCTCAGGTGCAGGTTGAATTGCCGGTTGTAATTTGGAAGTAGTCGTTATCGTGGAGATCTGTACTCGTCGAATATTAGGCTAAGTAGATTCAGTTACTAACACCATTATAGGGATAATTGTCACATTAATAGCAGGTGTGCGTTACGGTTGGTGGTTGTCTTCTTCGCATTGGGTACGGTTGGAAGACATCCATTCGGTACGGGAAGCACCGCTGACTGAAGACCAAGCCGAATAGAGGTAAGGTAATTCGTGCTATAAAATACCGTAGAGTTGCAACTGCCATTCTTAACAACAGTACCAATAAATAGAAAGTTGTCAGAAAACGTACCACACTGAAATACGCTTGTTAGGTCCATCATTAGCAGAATAATTAATCTATTAACTTCCTACGGTACAAGCAAATTGGGTGGTTGCTATCAACTTTGGGACAGCGACGGGCGAACTCTTGCCGTAGAATAAGTCCTTGCAGTCATTGGTAGGTTTACTCGTCAGTAATTTGAGACCCTGCCTTCACATATGGCAATAATAATAGCAATATCATCTCAGTAGTCCGTTAAGTTTCACCGTAAATCTTTACTTTAGCATCAGGAAGAAGTAGGAGGCTACGGGTTTTACGTCGGAATCCTTGAGCACGGGTCATCTGCGCCCTTTATCGCTGGAGCTCAGCGTGCGCTACCTAGGATTCAGGTTAAACGCGGTTCCGGTGGTGGAAGACTGATATTTCGGCTCTAGACCCCAGGGACCGACGGACCTCGAGCGTGGGGGTGCTGAGGCTAGCCGTTCTCTCCAGCTTTCTATGGTTAATGTTCTGGCTCTTGCAAACCTCAGAGTTTTAAATGTCAATTTAGTTATTGAGCAAGAGACCAGTTTTATCGGAGGGACGGCTTAAAAACTTCACCAAAATATTGTGAACACTAATAAACTGATAAAAAATTACCCTGCTAAATTGAAGCAGTTTGTCGCTGAAGTCAAAGTTGAGCGACTAACTTGCAATTTAATCATAATTCACGTTTCAGTTATAGACGGTAAATTTGTCAAAATGAATAGTTTATAAAAATCTCTTGAATATCTATTTAGGAAAATATCTAATTACTAGTTGATTTCAAGTAAATAAATTGATTTAAAACCTTGACTTTTATTCCTGAAGTGTCGTGTACATTTGTGGACGTGCAAATTCGCGACAATTGCCTGCGATATAGTACCTACTCGAGGAGAACTGAAAGACCAATTGAGCTTTAGTACTCAGCTTTATTTTCTGCATGTAAATCATGGCCCCAAGAAAAGTGGCCAAATCTTCACTTTCCATCCACGGTGATGTATGCCACACAAGTTGTGGCCACCAGGAGTTGGTGTTGCACCAGTATCTCAGTGATACAGGGAGTAGCGAGTAGTGAATTCCCAGGGAACTTCCCGTCAGATGTAAGGCAGTGAGTAAGCACGTAGTGAGTAGGCACGTAGTGAGTAGGCACGTAGTGAGTAGGCACGTAGTGAGTAGGCATGTAGTGAGTAGGCACGAAGTGAGGGCAGGGCTGTAAAATGCCTGCGCAGATTTATAGGGGTGAACAAACTCCATGAAGTTTAGTGAAACAGAAAATCTCGTCACCATCACTCATTTGCAATTACTAAACCACATGAGGTCTGCCAATGTAGCACTCAGATTGCAGACTTCAGCCTGGAAAATAACACTCCGTATGCTATTTGCAATTCTGATACGCCTTTAAATTGTTTTCCTCAACTTTTGTACTTCAATGTGCGTAAAAAAATTACTGATGATGAATCGCTGCACCCTTTACAAATAAAAATTTCTCATGTTATCCATGAAGTAAACAGCAATTTGGATCTAACAGCAGTTCAACTAGCAAAAATTCTACAACAACGCTTCCCCCTCATTCTACCTCAATTGCTACTGCTCTGTTTAATATCCATTTAATAATTAACCAGTTATATGAGCTAAATTCTTTCATAAGTTTATATGATCTGAGGCAGATGACTCCCACCTGAGTCCTAACTCAAATCTCAGGGCAAGGCAATGTTAGTAACAGCATTAGTTTTGATGGCTCTCTGCATCCTTTGCAAATAAAGAGCTCACACGTTATCCACAAATGAAATAGCGACCTGGCCCTTACGGCAACACAGCTGCAAAAAATCCTAGAAAAGCGTGTACCACCTAAACCGACATCAGTCTCCACTGCTCTATCCAACATTCAGTTTATAATTGAACAGCTATTCAAACTAAATGTCCACATCTGCTCTTACGACCTTATACCTATAACTCCCTCTACTATTTCTTCCTATCCAAATTATCAGAGACCTCTTAACACTTTACTTGTGGGAGATAATATTCTCTCAACAGTTAAAAGAAATGACATCGACACAATATGCCGAATCCAAACCATCTCATCTGGTCAATTTAATGATCTTCTGCATACTATAAATCGGATGCCAAATTTAAAAAATACATAATCTGTTTCCGGGACCTGCATCTTTCACAATCAGGCCTAACTCAAATCAAACAAATTATTGCGACAAAACACTCCACTGCCCGTACTTACATAGTAAATTTCTGCAGTGATCAACAACTGAGTAAAGCGCTCACCCTCTGCAAAGAAAAGGATTTCACATTTATTCCACTCCGAACATGTACTTTAACTCACGCTCAGACAATCAAGAACCACCAAACCTTGCCTCACATTAGAAAGGAAACTCAAAAATTTCTTGTGCAAATTGCTATGAAATCAACGCTGCGACTCAACACACCGTACTACTCCCTTTCTGGAAAAATCCCAGAACAACACGTGTTCTAAAACACTAATTAATCATAAGCACGTAAATGCTTTACACGCGTTGGACCTTCCCAAAATGAAAAAGCACTCAAAAGGAAATGACGGCAGTCCACCGAATCAGCACTTTATACACATTAATCAACTACCCACAGACTCAATTGCTAACAACTATAACGTACAAACAAATAATAAATTCTCATTACTTTCTAACGATACGAGCACAGACTGCGCAATGCCCCTATCATCCATAAGTCATAGACATCCAAATAAACATGCAAAGATAGACAAAACTATATAAATACCGCCTTCTCCTCAAATATTCAGCCAAACGACAAAAATAAAGATTCAGTACCATGATTATGTATGCAAACATAAAAATCATAATAACCATGACGATAGGAAAACTCCAAACCAAACTAAACCACCTCACGGTAAATTTCTGAATCACATCTTGGAATCATCATCCAATCCTATAACTGCCCATGTGGGAAGTTCTATGGATGATGTAACAAAATCATTGAATGTAACATTGGCTCACACTTTGGCTGACGGACACTGTTTCCTCCATGCAGTAGCCCCTCAACCTAAAGAAACACCGAACACAATGCAAGCCTATAAATTTCTAACGAAAGCCATCGAAACTGAGAGCACACGAAAACTACAGAAATTTTATCGACGAGAACAGTGGTAGACTTGATATTTTGGTACACAAATACCTCCATAATAAAATATTCGATCGTGCAGCCGGGGACCTCATCCCGCAAATTACTTCCAATTCTCTACAAAAACCGATCCATATTTACAGCGAAAGGGAGGGTGGCATATGGAAGACAATAGTTCAGCCTACAATGCCACGGAACATAAACAAATCCCCTTTACTAGTCCATCTGAAAGACTACCACTATAGTGCTCTCATTAAGGAAAAAAATGCGTCCATTCATAAAATTTCAGCGTCCAGATGACTAGACAATAATGCAAAGGTAAACACAATACCTTTGGCTGGCACCTCAAACACCAAACAGCACCTCACCGAACCCCCACACTTAAATGCAAAATGCTCAGCACGACGTAACGAATGATCAACTTCGTGTAAATACCCTAAAATGAATCGTATCAAAATTCAACATATCAACGCGCGAAGCCTCAATGACAAATAGGATGACATCAAAGTAATGATAATAACTGAAGACATTGACATTTTATGCGTAGCTGAGACATGGTTTGATTTCAGAATTCAAAGCTCACATTTTAATATCCCAGCTTATTCACTTTACCGAAACGATGGCATAAAAAACAATAGAGGAAGCGAATCTTGCATTTACATCAAACAGGTCTACACAACATCACAGATTTTGAAAAAAGAAATGTGTGAGGGTATAGAAATGGTATGGCTTAACGTGCTGGTAAAAAGTACAAATCTTTCATTATTGGCGCCGTCTACAGACACCCATCTGCTTCTTTACAATCATCTTTAGAGTTTATTTAGAAAACTCTTAGAACAATTTCAGAAACCAAAAAATTCTTCTATGCTTTCGGCGATTTCAACATAGACCTAACTAATAAAAGTAATAAGCTAACCAAAATGCTAAACAAAATTAATCTATCACAAATGGTCCAAGAACCAACTCGCATAACAAAAACTTCCAAAACTCTATCAGATCTAGCAATTACTAATAATCCTAAAGCAATAATCAGCACTGAAATATGACCTTCAGTATCCGACCATCACGCTGTAGAATGTTTAATTAATGTAGCAAAAGAGACACCGAAATACTGCTTAATTACGTACCGTATGAAGACTCTATACACACCAGAACTACTCCAGGAAAAACTATGGGATAGGTGGAAAAAATTTCAAGGTATGGAACTCACCGATGATGTTGACAGTCAAGTTTCAATTTTCAATGCGAATTTCTTAAGAGCCTTAAACGAATGTGCACCATACGCCACAAGGAGAGTTAAACTAAAGCATACCGCCTGGATAACAGATGAAATAAAACAATTGTGAAAAGTGAAAAAAAATTACTTATACGAATTTAATGGTAATAAATCGAACAACTCTCTATGAGACCGTTATAAACATCATGCAATGGCTCTCCGCAAAAAAATTAACGAAACAAAACGAAAGCACTTCCATAAGGAACTACAAACAGCAAAGAAATATCCGAAACGAACCTGGAAAATCATCAAAGAAACAGCACAGTACAAAGACATAAAAGAAGAGAAGAAATTCGAAAATACATTGGAAACAGCCACTAATTTCAATACTTTCTTCTCTGAAGTCGGAGCAAAAGTCTTCGACGAAGTATCCAAATTTATTACACATAACCCTGTTGATGTTAGCCTTAATCCTGCTCAATTACTAAATACAACTAACACATGGAAACCAAATCCAAATAGTCTACAGGAAATACGCAGAATCTTATATTCGTTGAAAAATACAAAGGCAGTTGGACATGACAACATAAGCCTTCAATACATAAAAGACAGTTTCAGTTTTACAGCACCATTGCTTCATTTGAAACACCAACGATTGGATAGCTAATAATCTAGTTTTTTCGTCAAGCATGTTCTTCACGCGGTGAAGGAACATAATGTACCGTTAATTTTGCTGTATGTTTTCTCTACGTAGGATGTGAGAGACATGTTTTGGTCAAACCAGACGCCTGAATTTTTTACTTTTCCTACTGGTTCAATAATGTCATTTCCTAACGTTAAAGTTCAATTCGGGAGCTTTTTTATTGTGTTCTTGGAACCAAAAATGATGCACTGTGTCTTGCTTGTGTTAAGCTTGAGTCCATTTTGGTCGTACCATGATTTTACGTGTTTTAAAAGTATTTCAGCATTTGATTTTGTCTGAGATAGTTTGGCCGGCGCACTTGTCATTGCAATTTGTACGTCATCTGCGTACATAGAAATTCTCGTGTTTACCGGCATGGATGGAAAATCTTTGATAAAAATCGAGAACAGAAGTGGACCGATAATAGAACCTTGTGGAACGCCGAAATCGTTTTGTATGGGTGATGAAATTGTGTTTTCTAGTTGGACTGCGTGAGAGCAGTTTGCTAGATAGCTCTGAAACCACTGAGTGGCGATGCCTAAGTTGGAGATTTTCTGCAGAAGCCGTTTATGTTCAACACTGTCGAAAGCTTTGGAGAGATCAAGAAAAAGCAAGAGAGTGACGTTCTTAGTGTCAATGTCACTGTATATTTTCTCGGTGATGTTAAGCAGCGCATCTTGAGTGCTGGTATGTTTTTTGTAAGCATACTGGTTTGGATGAAGTAAGTTAGATTTGTCCAAATGTGTTGAGAGTTCGTTAGATATTACATACTTTTTATAGTATTTTGGATAAGACTGGTAGAAGGCTAATTGGCCTGTAATTTGATGCAGTATTGATGTCACCTGCTTTATGCAGCGGTTTGATTATGGAATGTATCCACTGATCCAGGAATTTGTTTGTCACAATAGAAGTATTGATTATCAAATGTAGCAATGGTGCTGTAAAATTGAAACTGTGTTAGATGTATTGAAGGCTTATGTTGTCATGTCCAACTGCCTTAGTATTTTTCAACGAATGTAAGATTCTGCGTATTTCCTGTAGACTAACTGGATTTGGTTTCCATGTGTTAGTTGTATTTAGTAATTGAGCAGGATTAAGGCCAACATCAACAGGTTTACGTGTAGTAAATTTTGATACTTCGCCGAAGACTTTTGCTCCGACTTCAGAGAAGAAAGTATTGAAATTAGTGGCTGTTTCCAATGGATTTTCGAATTTCTTCTTTTCTTTTATGTCTTTATACTGTGCTATTTCTTTAATGATTTCCCAGGTTCGTTTTGGATTTTTCTTTGCTGTTTGTAGTTCCTTTTGGAAGTGCTTTCGTTTTGTTTCGTTAATTTTTTGTGGAGAGCCATTGCACGATGTTTATAACGGTCTCGTAGAGAGTTGTTCGATTTGTTTCATTTAAATTCGTATAAGTAATTTTTTTCCACTTTGCACAATTGTTTTATTTCATCCGTTATCCAGGCGGTATGCTTTAGTTTAACTCTCCTTGTGGTGTATGGTGCACATACGTTTAAGGCTCCTAAGAAATTCTCATTGAAAATTGAGACTTGACTGTCAACATCATCGGTGAGTTCCATACCTTGAAATTCATTCCTCCTATCCCATAGTTTTTCCTGGAATAGTTCTGGTGTGTATAGAGTCTTCATACGGTAGGTAATTAAGCATGATTTAGGTTTCTCTTTTGCTACATTAATTAAACATTCTACCGCGTGATGGTCGGATACTGAAGGTGATATTTCAGTGCTGATTATTGCTTCAGGATTATTAGTAATTACTAGATCTAATAGAGTTTTGGAAGTTTTTGTTATGCGAGTTGGTTCTTGGACCATTTGTGATAGATTAATTCTGTTTAGCATTTTGGTTCGCTTATTACTTTTATTAGTTGGGTCTACGTTGACAGTGCGGAAAGTTTTCACATACTCTGTGGGTTCCGGGCATCGTGCACGTGGAAGTTCAAAATAGTTGCAGGTGCTTATTTCTCGGATTGTCTCCTCGAGAAAATTGAGAGAGGTGCTCAGTGTCGGAAAACGGGCTTGGTTTTCCTTCTCATATTTTAGTCCGAACCTTTTCCATGATGCGTATAGAGAAGTGGGTAATTTCTTGACTAGTGGTACCATGCCTCTCGGATAGTTGAGGACCAATAACTTGGGGGTGTATTCCATAATGTTGATCGCACTGTTTGTGATATCGCGAAGGCGTTGCAACTGAACTTTATCGCTCTTGTGCTTGATTTGTGGGAAGTCTTCTATCTCTTCGAATATGGCGTTCACCAACTCCGACCCCTGTCTATATCGGGTGTGCAGTGTCTCCCATATGTTTTTGAATGCCGCCATCGGATTGTGTGTTAACGCGTTTGCAGTGTCTTGCACTAATTTCAAGGGATAGTCACTCGTGTTTGCGAGGAGGACGTTAAGCGCTTCGAGCGCTGGCAACTCGTATTGCATGAGGTGCCGTTGCATGCCTCTTGCCCAGTTGTTGAAATGTCGTACGTTCCCGTTGAAAGGGGGCGTCAGTGACTTGAAAAGTTCTTGTTTCGTTACGTATTGGGTGAAAGGGTGGGCCGCCGTCACGAATTTTCCTGCTTTGGGAAAAACGGACCGTTGGATCTTGTGGGAATGTCCTCAATTCGCTCCCCATATTGCGAAGACTGGGGGGTGACGCTTTTACCCTGCGCTCCTCTGCTTTCTTATCCGAGAAGACTTGTGGCCCTTCAGGGTGCAGGGGTGACTGGTGTCCTAGTGCCGCCACGATTTCTGCCGTTCGTCTGTAGGATTCGCGCGCCGTGATCTGTTCGTTATCGCGGTTTTTGGCCTCTGTGTTTTCTTCTCTTGGGTGCTCCGGGATGTCCTCGAGATCGGGATCCTCGATGTCTATGGTAGAGGGAGCCACTAACGTCGTCACTTCGGATGCTCCTGGTGGTAGGGAAACAGTGTCGAGCGTTAGGGCTTCCAGTTCTTCATTTAGAACCAGGAGCCGATTTTTGACGTTGCGAACACCCTTCTTTCGGGCCTTTTCAATATCGAGAGCCGCTGCCGTGGAGCCATTGCTGATGAATCTAGACGCGAGAACTCCACTTGCTTCTGTCAGTTTTACGAGGGATTGCTTCAAAGCACGGCCATAGTCTTGTAGTTCTTGTTCATTTTGTGTATCTGGGCCTCCGAAAGCGGCAAGTTCTTCCAACTCGGTTTGAAGAACCTCTACATCTTTCTCGAGTTTGTGGATTGGAGGCACTCTTGGTCTGGCACCGCTGTGTATTGACTCCTGGGTCGACATTATTGGGTAGCTTAAAGCGAGCTTCCTTCTGTTGCTGGACTACGGATTGTCCAGGATCTTCCTGTGCTTGCTCAAAATTAGCGGCCTGTGCTATGTAGGCCCTAATGTTACTTTGAGGCTTTACAGTGTGGCTTGGTGTTCTGTCACGGAGGGACTGCTGCTGGTCCGCTCTCTCGCTGTGAAGACGCTGCCAAGTCCACGTCCTCCACCAAATATCACTGGCATCCAACTCCGCCAGCTGATCAGAAATATCAC
>VCRD01003582.1:0-16156 GCA_006783055.1 Trinorchestia longiramus
AATAAAGTAGCTGCACACATGCAGTATATAAATAGCCATAAATCACGCAGGAATTCAATAATGCTCCAAGCAGAATTCAGTTAACAACCTGTAAACGCAGAGTTTACGACTGTAAATATACAGTTCTCAGGATGAATAACGAGCAACTGCAGCAGTCTCTTCTCTCTTGTTCAAATCTCAGTAACTGCATTCATTTCCTATTCAATTGAGTGAACAGTACGTTCAATTTATCCCCTAAACCTTCTTACACAGTGAAATTTTCCGGGCCCTGCCACAACTCGATGGAGAAAAGAGTATCGCCTTGAAAGCCTCCGTGACTACCAGCATAATCCACCGGCTGGTAGATTATGCTGTGTACACGTATGCTATCCAAGAGACCCGCCCTGTTGTTGCCCCAAGCCTCTTAAATCTGTGACGGTTATTGTGTGTCACCCATTATGAAGAATACATTGACAGCCATCATCCGATGTCTATAAAAGCACACGGTATAACAGATTTTTAATTTCCCTTCCAGTGCTCCTTTTAAAGTGTTGAGCAGTTGATAATACATGTAATGATGCATCTCTTTTACAAGTGATAGACACGCTTAGCACTCGAGTCTGTCTAAAAATTTTTTGGTCCATAGTAGCATATTTATCAAATATTAGATATGGTTGCCCTGTGCTTGCAATTACAATCGTCTCATTTTTGTTGTGAGCTTTTATAATTTAACTATCATAATTGCGACTAAGCTAATGGATTTCAGCACGCTTCTAGCTAAAAACATCATAATATACAATATAGGAATGAATTTTGTTGTTTATTTATATGCATTTGGGCAGTTAGTAAGCAAGTACATTACTCAAGGAAGTAAAGTGAAGACTCTATAGTTCCTTTGCCCATAATCATCATCATTGCAGAAAGCACCACCTTGAGAGCACCACCTCGCGAGTACCACTTAAAAATCCTCTTCAACTGTAGCATTTTTGGCTAAGCCTCCGCTAAGCGAGACTGTTTCAATTTCCCGTTTGAACTTTACCTTTAGAAAAGATACAGGCTTTTCTAACTAACAACTAGAGTGACACTAAACGATACATGAATAAATTTTATGAAGTGGGTTTGTCACATGCCGAACAAAAAGGAAATCAACTTCTTTCCTACACAGAAACTAAGATCGCAACGCAAATAAAGAGTTGGTAAACGCACCTTTGAAATCAAATGGAGATGTCAAATGCACCTTTGTGTCAATTAGAGAATTATTTTACTCGCTTTTGTAATCCGAGTTGTCAATTCATTTCTGTAATCAGAATTGTCAGCCGCACCTTTTTTCAAGTAGAAAGTTGTCAACCGCACTTTTGTAATCAACTCTGACAGACCAACACGAGGGCGTGTTCAGTATGGTAGTCGTAAGCAATTTTGTTTAGCAACAGCCGCTGATTATGTGATGTGCGATCTGCTCCAAGTTAAAAGAGCATCAATGACTTCTTTTGGGCTGAGAAAAACCTCTGCTATACCGAGTCTTCTGAGGGAAAACCTCTATTCTGAGGGAGATGCCTCTCTGGCGTGAAGTATAAAGCTTCGACAATGGTTCTGCCCTTACAAAATTTTCCAAATATACAGGCCGAACAAAAGTGCTAAAAACTTCCGGATGACAGTTGTACGGTCAGTGTGATTTTCTTACAAAGCAAACTCATTAAAGGCTGGAATTGAACCATGAAGTTTCTTTCTAAATACTGATTGTTTCCATCTTCTACAATCCTCAGAAATGTGCTCCATTAATGTAACGATAATCGCAAAAGAGAGTGCTTCAAAACAGCCGTCTCATTTTAGTCATATAGCAATGTATTGTATAACTTTATAGTCATTGAATTGACATTCAAATGCATCCCAAAAATGACGTGCGTAGTCAATGGGCTAAAGAGAACTGGATATGCTCCTAAAATGTCAACAACCTCCACTAAGCGAAGCTGTTTAAACCTCCCGTCTGAGCTTCACCTCCAGATATGATACAGATTTTTCCAACTAACAACTAGAGTGACACTAAACAAGAAATTTTTATCACGTGTTGGGTTTGTGACATGCCGAACGAAAACAAGGTCAACTTCTCTCCTACACATTGGTCGAACAGCCGCTTAGAGGCAGTCCACGTAAGCCAGTAAAAAACTTCGCATATGAGCACAACCACTTGAAACCAACACGCAGTGAGCACCTCGTGCTACATTTAAGCGTGACAAGAACTTAACGACGTATTTTAGCCTAAAAAGATGACATGGCACTCACAGCTGAATTTAAAGTCTGAAAAAACAATAGATGGTAAACTGTACCGCCAGGTGGGTCTTTTTTAGTTGTACAGCTAATCTACTTCACTTCCACAGTGTAGGGGATGTGTGCAGATGTCAAATGGGCCTCCCCCAACTTGCACAGCCCACCCAGGCTTCTCCCACAGCGCAGGGGAGATGTGCAGATGTCAAATGNTGTATTCTTCATAATGGGTGACACACAATAACCGTCACAGATTTAAGAGGCTTGGGGCAACAACAGGGCGGGTCTCTTGGATAGAATAGAATAGAATAATAGAATAGAATAAGGCAATAGGAACGAGCCGTTTGGCCCATTCTTGGTTCAATACCGAAGTCCCATACGTGTACACAGCATAATCTACCAGCCGGTGGATTATGCTGGTAGTCACGGAAGCTTTCAAGGCGATACTCTTTTCTCCATCGAGTTGTGGCAGGGCCCGGAAAATTTCACTGTGTAAGAAGGTTTAGGGGATAAATTGAACGTACTGTTCACTCAATTGAATAGGAAATGAATGCAGTTACTGAGATTTGAACAAGAGAGAAGAGACTGTTGCAGTTGCTCGTTATTCATCCTGAGAACTGTATATTTACAGTCGTAAACTCTGCGTTTACAGGTCGTTAACTGAATTCTGCTTGGAGCATTATTGAATTCCTGCGTGATTTATGGCTATTTATATACTGCATGTGTGCAGCTACTTTATTCAGTTTTCATTTTATGTCGCAAACATGTGCTACGTGACTTATAATGATTTCACTTATTCTTTATTTTATGCTGGAAACATTATTAATCAGAAACAGGTTTGATGATGCAAACCTACTCTACGCGCATATTTTTTTGCTACCCGCCTATTCGTTCCATTACCAAATTTCAATTGTTATTTTTAATGAACTGTTTTCGGACAGCGTGCAAGATATCTATGAGCTAACTCGTACAATTAAACTGATTGTTCACGGAACCAGCCGCTGTTTTAGACCAAGAGTCAGTTGTTTTTGAGCTTTCGTCATCGATTTTTGGGCCAGACTAGACGCCGCCTTATAGCAAAGCATTGATTGTCCTGTCCTTACTGGCACCCCAATTGCGGGGCTTGTACAGACACTATCGTGCGCCTACTAGCAGCTCAATAGTGGACATCTACAGATGCTATCAAGTGCCTACTATCATCCAGATTGTAGAACTTGTACAGTGACTATTCTCTGCCTACTGTCAGCCCAGCAATATATGTGCAAGTTCTCACTATAATTCTTCGAAACGAAGTGGTCTTTTGGCTGAAAGATGTTTCTTTAAATTTCTAGGGAGGAAAGGGGGAGATTTGGAGCTGTCATATAGCAGTCGTGGAGATGCTGTTAATAAGACACTATTACTCTTCGAAGCCTTCAGGAAAACAGCCTTCCCATCGGCACAGCCACATCTGCAGGGCAGTATTGGGGGTATGTCAGTGCACGGCCTGGTTCATGCATGAGTAAGTGAAATTATTGTATTGTGTGCCTCAACTATAGTCGAGTGATGGGGCGTCATCCACTTGCAATGCAGGAGTTCCGGGTTCTAATCCCTTCGATATTCTCGGTTTCTGCTGGGCCATATTTGAATAGAGAAACACGATCGGCTTACGACGCGGGTCACCCTGTCACGACCTTTGATAAAGCTGATCCAACGCCGCTATGGGTTTCTACCTCAAATTGCACTACAGAGGACAAGAATAATTGTTGGGAGCATCATCACTAGTCTTAAAATGCAGGCGTTAAGAATTGAAATCACGATCCTAGTGCATGTACTGTATGACATATTGAAATAAAGTAAAAATTTTTGTAGTCCTGTCTGTTGATGGACATTGATTGCTGGTGTTCCGCCCTGTGTGTAAGAGCAGCAGACAGCTAATATTGCAACCCAAAGTTGGGCCCCTTTAGTTCCGGTGCCAGCGCCCACTGCTTCACTGGTCATTGTGGTGCTTGTGTTGCAGAATCACGAAAAACCTAATAATGAATAGTTATAATTCGACTGGAAACAATTCTTATGCTGATATAAAACAAAAACTATATCAATGAGCTCGTCGATTGTTAAGTCAATGTGAAACAAGTATAAAATGAAATCAATGGTTCATTTAACTAACTATAATTTGCACAGGAAACTAATGCCTTCAGTGTTAGATCACAACTAGCAGGAGATGGATTGAACCCGATTGCAAATGAACGAGTTTCTTTGAGCTTTAGGAGTAGAAAAGCGTGGAGAACTAGCGTTTCTAAGACCTTCGAAGAGAGGGAACTAAGAAGCCTGTTATTATGTTGAAAATTTTCATTAATGACGACCTCCTGATCCAGCAGTCTAGCATCAGTGTACTCGGTGCTAGGTATGTACTCGAAAAGCAGCCTTCGACAGAAAAAGAAGACCAGCCTCGCATCTGCCAGGAGAAGACTCAGGCCTACTGGGGAAGAACAAGCACAAATGTGGACAGAGGAAGGGAGTTTTGAGCGTACGAGAGACGAGGGGGATCAGGATATAGCATCCTGCCCTGAGCTACAGGAGAGGCAGGGAGACACGGTCGTTCTCTTTATTTTCCGTAAGAGATGCACTCTAGAACATCAGGCGGCTATCAGACCTAAGCCTTAGTCCTCATTGTTCGACACTTCTGCTTGTGCCAGAATGTCACCACCAGTTGAAGTGCGACTATGGAGCTCATACAAGAGCACTTAAGTGAAAGCATCTCAACAGTTTTTCCTGCTACCTTTAAGGAAAAAGTCAATATTATACTGCTTCTTCTTGCACTCGATCCAGGTATGCTCTTACAACAATTTCTGTGTAACTATGAACGTTGTCTGCGTTCAGCAGGTGGCTGATGAAATCGATGCGTACGCTATAGTGTATGCGTACACCCTTGATAGAACAGCTCGAGCTGCACTACTTAACGATGTTTGCCTGCGTTGCCATGCCAACGCCCCACCTACATATTAGTGCACTTTAGTGAACAGGAATTAAAAGAAGACTGTACCTTTATGCCCTATTAAGCTATAAAAACTAGTCTGTGTGAATTTACTGTGAGTAAGCTTCTTGTGTGGAGCTGAAATGTTACGTACAAGTATTCTGATGTACGATATTACATTAGTTCAAGACTGAGGGGAATGTTAGCAATTTAAGGGACCGAAAATCAACTATTTTTAAATGAAATTATTTTGTAGCGTGAAGAAGATGCATTTTGAGAATTGATTTGAGGGTTCTGGCTTCTGAATTAAATATAATATACCAGGACATGCCTTTTCCATGTACTTATTGGACATTGATAGATGTGTTATTGTAAATTATACTGAATGATAGAGATCTAAAATCTTCGTGCATCTACTTGTTTGATGGCTCCGTGAGATATTTTAAGGAGAAAAATTCTTCATCTCTAAAATTTTGAATTAGAAGTTTTGTAAAATTACAGCTGTACTCTATGAAGATGTGCATACTAATAAATCTTCGCTCGAGTCCATCAAAAAATTTCGATGCCTGGATAAACTAATTAAAGGTAGGCGGAAATAATGATGTACTTCTCTGCTTGTATACGTTATAAAATTTAGGCCAGTTTTTTCAGCATGTATTTTGAGGGAGAAACACGTGAGGTAATGAAACTCTATGAAGTGTAACATTTGTTCTCATTTTATTCGTTCACATTTCTCATTATTCTCATTTACTCGTGTGTTCATGATGAATAGCAACATAACAGCTATTAGTGTTGTAAACGATTTTCGTATTTAACTGTGTGGAGTTAATCGTTCTAATGGATTTTATTCCTGAACTGGCTATGCAGTATTTTCCGTTTTACTTATATACTAATTACTGTTGACGTTTTGTTTGTAAGGACTGTCACATCATGACGTCTAACGGCCCTAACTGTAAGCAAAAAAACTAAACTGTCTACAAATGTACTTAGTTCAAGTGCCACTAATAACAACATCTCTACGTTGGCTCAAAAAAATGGTTTTCACGTTTCCTACCAAAGCTGAGGCGATGCTACGTGCCTCTGCTGCTGAGTGACGTATTACTGTAATGAAGAGTTCAGAAGATGACATTGCGATCACTTACCCGGCATTGCTCAGGCGAACTGAAGTATTTTCTGTAAAACATCATACGCCGTGAATCATTACTTTAAAATTCATCATACGCCGTGAATCGTTTCTTTAAAACACATATGCCATGAATAATTACTTTAAAACACATCATATGCAATGAATAATTACTTTAAACACATCACACGCTGTGAATCATTTGTTTAAAACACACCATACGAAGTGAATCTTTTTTTAGAGATGGGATTTATTTCCAGTTGCAAATTTTTAAGGCTAACTTTACGTTCGAACGAACGGCCAAACCAGCTTAAATCTAAAAACACATTCCTGGCACATTGCCTTTAAGAGACTGATAGGGCACTCACAGATTTCTCTTTCATGACAAGATTCTGGCTGCCTATTTACTTGGCTGGCACATTCATGCACGTGATCTTTGATGCGCGTGTTAACACGAGTGCTCGGAACATACGGTGTTGAATTAGTCTTAACTGATGCTCTGCCTCGATGCGGTTGACATCACTACTGCCCCCCTGTGTGACCTTGTGCGCCTGTCGGTTGAGGTGTGGTGGGTGTGCCGCAAGGCTCTGTCTGCTGCCACCCATTTTAGGATGTACATTCATTACTCCTATTGGACTAAAATGCTCTAGTCTCGTTTCATGTTAACAGACGGCATGATGTCGATTCCATCAATCTTTCATTTTTAAACCATGGCGAGGAAAATAATACAGTTACGATGTGCGGAGTCTGCTTATGGTGCTTTCACTAATTTTAAAGCGTCAGACTAATTCGTGATAAAAGAGAAGATGACACATATTCCTGTATGTTAAGGGGATATAAACTTTGAGTACTGTATATATATATATATATATATATATATATATATATATATGCACTTAGCTGAAAACTGATTATCGTTATCGGAAGAGCGTAAACATAGAATCAGTTTGAATTATTTAAAAGTATTTTCACCTAGAAGCGCAAACATCACATGGAATACATTGAATATTTCTATGAATCTCTTGAAAAGTTGTGTAGCCAGCAAATGCGTGGGGCAAAGTTCCGCGTTAACCAAATGTTGAGTCTCAACTCAGCTATGACGTGAACTGAAGATGGCCTTGCTAGTATGAAGATAAATGCAGGTCCATTAAGAAGTAAGATTTTATTTTAAATTTTGACTCAATGCAGCAAGTCATGGAACCATGTCCCTTGCCCTCTGGTGCAGTCGTCATCTACAGTCACAGAGATGCGTGTGCTGCAGGACCTAATTTGTATTGTCGTGAATAATTATTTACTGTAAATTAAGTTCACATACATTAATTTGACGGAAACTGTTCGCATGGGTCAAAAATGACTAGATATGTATCTAGTAGTTTTTGTTATCTGGTATAACAGAATTTTCATCCCCCACGTCATTAAAAAATTTCGACCGTACATACCTTGTACTAGATGTTTCGTTGAAAAATACATTGCTCTGAATGCTTATTATTAGGGAAGAGTTGCGTTCAGGAAGATTGCCTTACAACGTGTATTGGAACATTCACACTTACCGAGACACATGCAAGGTTGCTGTGTTTCATGTGGGAATTGGTACTGGGGGGGGGAATGGAAAGTTGCATTTACATATATATATGAAAAATATCCTTGTGTCGTTTTTGTTTCCAATCTCACTTGGCTTACATGTAATACATAACAAGCCAGTGTGATACTGCGCTTCCGTTCAAATTGTTTTATTGGTGTATGAATGACCGGACAAGAGTAAAAAAAGTATTACAGAGTTGGAGGCGAACACAGAGCGTCATCAAATTGCTGCTGACATTGCTAGTGGAATTCCCGCCATGTATGAGAGTCGCGAAGCTGTGATCGTGGAATGTTTCTTGAGCGAATTTTTCTTCCAGCCTGAATGTAAGATGAAATACGTGCCAGTTTGTTTTTAAATTTACACGGTAATTAACTAGTGCTTGATTCCAGTACTCCACGAATCACTTACGAATTATTATGTAGTCAATATAGGATCAACTATTCTCGTACAATACTGACCCAATTTTTGCCATTCATTTACGAAAAACGCTTTGTGTTTTTAACGTTTTACCTCCAATTTGTATCGCGGCCCAAACCTAAACGTTCCTGTCCCGTATTATCCCTTGATCTCGCATCGTTTTTTAAAATAAAGAGACGGAAGATGGGCGGGATTACTGCCATCATCCCCACGCCAGGTGGAGACACGGTCTGTTGGTGCTGTACAGAGTCACCTCCGACGCTGCTGCTCGGACACTGGACCTCAGAAAAAACTTATAGTCACTACGGAAGTTCGAGTTGATGATTTGTCTCGTAGAATCTCAGGATATGAATACAAACCGAGCCCACTGAGCGTTTGTTTTCTCATCGGCTAGTGGCAATCTGATGTGGATATTTCATGCGGCTTTCTTTAGTAAAAACCCCTTACCTTTTCTCCCTGATAGACACCCTTACCTGTTCCTTCCGGTAGACACTCTCACTTCTCCCTACTAGTACACGCACCCTCACTTCCCACCCCCATCAGTCGTTACTTGCTACTCACCTCCGTCCCAGTCGAGTTGTGATGACATGTCCGATGCTCTTTGTTCTCCTGAGCAACGCACGCAGCAGGTCATACGCGTGTGTGACGCATGAAGTGTGGGAGACATAGAAGGTGCGTCATTTGCTGTGCATTAAGTGTCGAAATCACCAGCCAAATACCTTATTTTACCTTTACTCTAAAAACCTTTTACCTTTACTTTACGTATGTTCGAGTACACCTGCAGTGAGCCTCACTCACACCCATATGTCCATCAAAGTATGCAGGCAAAAATATTATCAAACAGATAGATTATTGAGGGAGCAGAGACGTGGATGACCATTTTACTCTGTGACAACTGCTGACCTAGAAAACACCTGCTAGTTTCAGGCTCATAAACTACCGAAGGCGTTAATTGCGTGGTCACTAATCTACTCCAACGCGCTTAATATTTTAGTTAGGGCGGCTTGAGTGATAGTTTGGGTGATTACCCTGTGAAGTGACCACTCCATTTCACGTTGTGTAATGGTTGTCTTACTATTCTGGGTAGTGATCGTACCGCATTTTCCTGTCACCATACTACTTAGTACTCCCTCTTGTGGCACCATACTGTTCAATGCTCATACTGCTTTTTCCTGCGTTACAGTGCTGTGTTCATACCATTCCATCCTGTTTGCAGGGTGCCGTGCATGCGTCACGCCCGTCGAGAGTGAGTGGGACCTAGAAGCGTCAGGAGCAAAAGAGGGAGACCTAAGAACCAGGAGGGACGTGTCACTGACTGACAGGCGGCACTGCGCAGGCGGTGACCAACAACCACCAGGCAGAGTTGACACCACTGGCAGGTCTGTACATCTAGGCATATTCAGTCTGAAACTGAAACTATGTGTCAGAGTTTCTAGTTAAAGACGTGCTTAAATATTAATTAATTTCACACAAATGAAGAGCTTTTCATAAGAAAAGGGTTCTGAAATGTTTTTAATTCACTGAATTATAAACTTGGCAGGATCACGGAACATTTAGCGTCTTCACATCATCATTCCTATCTTACCCAGCAGTCCTGCGTTCTTTTGTGTTGCATATTTTGAGTACTCTTTTTAATCGTTTTTGTGTCTCTATCACGTGCAGAGTGACGTCACTCGTGGAGGAAATGGTCCGACGTAGCCTGGACGCTTACATCATTACAAATGAGGACGAGCATGTAGTGGGTGACCACTAGCAAATCTTGGGGTGTACATGGGGGATCGATGTAGGGGCTGTATATAGCTTGTAAAAGGGAAAGAGTTTTCCCCATTTGAAAACGCAGGAGATGAAAGGAGTTGGAAAGAGTAGATCAAAGCGTACAGGAACTTTGGGCGTGTGGATAGAGAGGATGTATTGTGTTGAAATGAAAGGGTAAGGGAGATTTGATACCTGCTGACAGAAAGGGGTTTAAGTGGACAGTGTTCGAGGAAGTTCGGTGAACAGATAAGCGCACATTTATAGATTTAACGAATGTTTGGAGATGAATGGAGAAAGGAAGTGGGCTATTAAAATTCAATGCTGCTCTGTTAAGGTCTTGGTTTCATACTGGGTGATTTGGTTGCAGAAGGTCAGACCGTAATCTGTCGCACCAAGGGATGGTAAATCATCTAGAGCTCACTAGCCAACAGGTGAGATTGCCTCAGGTCTTCATCCCATGAGGCCAAGATTTAGGGTTCAAGCTTGAGAAGCTGGTATGATTCACGCCCAATAAGGCAAGGAATAATGATTAAGGCTTCATGAAAGGGTATGATATGACATGAATATGATCAAAGTTTCGAGGCTCCATAAATTGGTCCCTCCCACATCGAAGAGAATCAGTTTTGCAAGCTCCATCATGTAATTCTTTAGCATTCTGTTGGTTTAAAGTTCTACCAGTTGCTTATGATATACTGAAAAGCTGTTTCCAAGTTCTGTATTTTTCTGTCACGTCTGTTCGTCCCAATTTTTGCCATCTTTCTTCTCTTACAATTTCTAAGTGGCTGCTCCATTGTAGAGCGCTCAAAGGGTTAATGGAACTTGAATAATGGAGTGCAGTATTAGTAACACCAGCTTATGCTACCATATAATATGTAGAATATAACACGAGCCAGCCGAATGGTTCATTTTGAACTTCAACCTAAATCCCACGCAGTTTAAAGTTAAGGCATCACTCACGCACAGGCCCCTAATCACACTCATGCACTTCAATCACTAACACAGCACGAGTGAGATAAAATGGGAAGAGGACGAGCAACAGTGTCTCTTACAATCATCAGTTGGATACGCACACATTCAAGCATAGATGCATTCATTTCGAACATGGTAGCAAAGACCTACTTAATTTAACAACCTCTAAAAATCTTTCACTGCGTGTTAACAAAAATCTGACTGATATCTACTAAGAAGGTAATGAAATACACCATGTTTTCACAGTCAGAGTACGTGTCTGACTACGACAAGCGGCGCACCTTCATCTCAGGCTTCAGTGGCAGCGCTGGGACGGCCGTGGTGCTGCAGGATGGACGGAGGGCGCTGTGGACGGACGGACGCTATTTTCTAACCGCCGATATGCAGCTCGACTGCGAGTGGCTGCTGATGAAGACCAAGGAACCGGGGGTTAGTGGTGGTATTTGTTGGCTGCTCGTGTAAACTGGAAAGCAAGCGACTAATAGCATTTTTCTGATATTTGCTCACGTGACCTTAAGAGTAAATGGAAAGTGGCGGTTATTTGTTGGTTACTCATGTAAACTAAAGAGCTGGAGGTCAGTGGCGTCGAGCTGCTTAGAAGAACCTTGGGTCAGTAGCTGCATTTGATGGCTGCTCGTGTAAGCAAATTAAAGAGAGGGAAAAAGAGGTGAGTGACGTCTCACTGCTTTTAGAAGCCCAGGAGGAGCAACAATACTCGTGGAAGAAAACTAATGTTGAGATCTGACGAAGTTGAAGATAATGGTGGACTCGATGAGTCATCCTTAATGATAGCTAATAGAATAACCATCCTAGCATTCTTAGACACACTTTTAAAGGTCTGTATGGTAGAATAGCAGCATTTGACTAATTCATTTGGTTGAAATGTTTTCTTCCCATAAGTTCCTTTAGCCTCTATTTGTCAAGCAATTATTTTGCAGTTCTGTAAATTAGAGTTTAAGAAATGCGTATGACAATGTGACGTGCCAACGATCTTCTAATAGAGCACTGCACATGCGAAGTTTTATAAACTTCGTTTATGGTCATTTGAGAGGCCACTATACTTTAAAAAATTTTTATCGTCCTTCCATGTTTATCCTTGTACACTTCATTATGTATCCATTTATTCCCCCTAATATCTCCCAATATCCTCTCCTTCTCCCTATCCATCCCTTCCTACACTCCTCGGAGGTAGGTAGTATTCCGAAGCTCCTCAGAAAGGATGTACGCTAATATTATCTTTGGAAATAAACGGTTCTACGAAAGCCAGTGTTTCCTCAATGGACATGAAGTTTTTTACTACATATTCGGCTGCACTGGCGGTATAAGTGGATTCCTTTAATTTTATACAAGGATATTCATTCCACCTTCTCTTCTCCGTAGAGATAGCTGCCAACTTCTTTGATTGCACTTAATGCTTTTTGGAATGCATCATTACGCTTGTAAAAAGTGTTCTTTATTGGTATTGTTTGTTTTGGATTGAGCTGTGGACGTCCTAATCTCAGTGTAGCGAATCAATTCCTCCCACTTTCAAGTTGATTTTTAATTTCGAATATACTCTCAAAACTTTTTCTGAAAGTTTTCCGTATTTAGAATATAACACGAGCGAGCCTAATGGTCTATTTTGGGCTTCTACCCAATTCCCATGCTGTCTAAAGTTAAGGCATCATTCGCGCACCGGCACCTTATCACATATATGATTCACTTTCATATGTTGAACAGGTTTCTCATGTTCCGCCTTAATTAAACTAACTTTTTCCGCCTCCAATAAAATGCTTGTTCTATTGTAGTCTTATTCATTATTCAGGTCTCTCTCATCTCCTGCCTGTCGAATACGACCTCCTCTCGTATTGGTTTCCTCCAAGTGAGTCCCTCCTAATCCTTTCCTCATGCAGGTGCCATCCATGTCCGAGTGGCTGGCGGAACAGTTAACTGCAGGAGCTCGAGTGGGGCTGGACCCTGCACTTACCAGCGGAACACACTTCATTCAGCTACAGCAGCGCCTCAATAGTAAGTCTGCCATTAAACCGACATGTCTAGCAGTTTTAATGTATCGTGGTTGTACCAAAAAAATCAGATGAGCTACGCCAAATTCATCTGAGTTCGTTACTGAAAACGTGTTGCAAGCTGTGATCGGTTTTTGTTTCTTGGTTGTGCCTTGAGTGAAGCGCGTCAAGTTCTGACCTGGTATCAAATATTGGATACAAGCGCACGATTTTGCAATCACAACTATTATGAAAGTTAACTTGTCGTATGACCAGATACACTGGTCATACGACATACGGTGTATCAAGAAAGAGAAACTTCTCACTCGTAAATTTTTGCTTTTCACTTCAACAAAGTTTATTTTTTCCTTCTTCGTCTATTCTACTGATCAGTGATACAAACTCGAATATACCAAACTACTTTCCATGAAAGCAAGAAAATAATGTTGAAAAAATGTAGATGTAAACTTCGTACGTATCTGAGTCTTGCAGAAAGTTCTGCTGAAAGTTTTGTTTCATGTCACTCGATTCCTTCACGAGAATGTATTTTCTTTAGAGACAACGAAATCTGGCGAAATATTCCATTGGCAACTAATCTTTGAAGTAAGGGCATTGAGGCTCTCAATATCCGCTCAATATGTGTTCCAATGTGTGACCCAAAATATGGGCTTCAATATGTGGTCCAATATGGGTTCCAATACGTGCTCCAATATGTGGTCCAATATGTATTCAAAATGTGATCCATGCAGAGTCGGGCCTATTACTGGTGGGAGAGAGTACCAACCTTGTGGATCAGGTGTGGCCTGAGGAGCAGCGACCACCCAGGGTAGAGGATGAACTTTTTGTTCATGAGATTGAATACTCAGGTAAGTTTTCACTGTCACCTAGCCTAGAGGATAATAGGAATACAAATTTATAGAAGCTGAGCTGTTTGTCTGAAATATTCGTTTCAGATTTTGTAGGTATTTCATACTTTTCTTAGAATAGAATGAGGCTATAGGAACGAACCTTCTGGCCCATTCTTGGGCCGGATAATTCCTTCGATAATTATTCGGTTACCCAAGTCCCATGCCGTAATTCTAGCCGCGTCAACCATGGCGGCAGCGGGATTCGAACCTGGGTCTTCCCGCTCGCAAGCGGATTCACTCACCAGTCGACCAAGCTGGCGATAAACGTTTACACAAATAAATATTATTTGCATCGATTGTACTTTCTAATCACTAGGTGTTAGTGAGCAATCATTGCAGTATAAATCTTGTTAGTTTTAAAAATATAACGTACTGGTAGCTTTCAAATTTTACTTTTAATTGTCAAATTATTATATATTAGATTAAAGTATTAAAAGCTATTCCTGGAATAGCTGGATTGGGAAAACAGTTGAGTAAATCGGGCTTCAAAGCTTTACGGTAAATATTTAACCGTTACTGGTACGAGATTAGTCAAACTGAAACCATCCATATACCTTGGCAAAAAAGAATAGAAAGCAACAATCAAGATTGCACATACGACATTAGAAGCTCAAAACCATGTGATAACGCACTTACATTTTGGCTACAAATATTCCCCCACACAGGGCTGAAGTGGACGAAAAAGGTGGCGCAAGTGCGAGAAGAGATGAAGAAGGAGGAGGTGGATCTTCTTGTGTTGACAACGCTGGACGAAGTGGCTTGGCTTCTCAACCTCAGAGGCAACGATATCCCCTATAGCACAGGTGAGCATTAATGAGCACTGCATCAGTCCAAGACTGGTGAGCATCGATGAGAACTGCACCAGTCAAAGACTGGTGAGCATTAATGAGCACTGTATCATTCCAAAACTGGTGAGCACTAGCAGGTATAAGATAGCTTTATTTCCAAGAAATAGCTATGTTAGTGCATCATTCAATATTGGTAAGCGTTATGCAAGTATCAGGAAACACTTTTCTAGCAATACTAATGGGTACTACACCAGTGAAGGACTGTTGGGCATCAATAAAAACTGCGTCAGGATAAGACTGGTGGGCATTAGTAGGCATTGCATCAGGGTAAGTCTGGTGGACACAAGCAAGTATTAGAAAGCACTACTCCATAATATTACTAACGAGCGCTGCGCCCGTACAGCACTAGTGAGAGTTTACAGCAATTAAAATGCGCTATATTCTTGAATTACATCCATACAATTCACGTGGCCACTGTTACCTACCCCTCTGGTACCCAGGGGTTATTACTATTTAGGAAATTATTCTCCATTAAATGGTTCTTTTTTGTGAGTGATGAATTATATCGTAATATTAATGGCCCCAGAGCATACATTTTCGTAAGTATTATGGAGACAGATTAGATTCGAGTGGTACCACGTGCCAGTGGTGTTTCAAATGGTATTTATGATTGGCTATGCCAGTAGCTAGCAGATTATAAAGTACGGAATCTCTTTTGTGGTGTTGATGTAGCGAATTTTTCATATATATTTCCCATGGAATTCTTGAAACATTCGTTCTTCCAGTGGGGGCAATGAATGAAACGATCTATGCCAAGGTAGCTTTCGTCCTTGAAAAACTGAAATATTGCATGAAACGACTGGTACTCACTGAGCATTTTTGAATTTTCGAAACATTAGCACCAATACGATTTGTTGTTGATATATGATAAAATGGTTTAATTTAGTCTTCCGTTACCTACGGATATCGATCTTCTTTTACGGTGCAAAGTAAGACTCCCACCCTATACAGGCCTGTCTGTTGTATCGTTCCAGTGTTCAGGAGCTACCTACTAGTGGATCACAGTGACGTAACGCTATTCATCGCCAGCGGGAGAATCCCTCCAGTGGTGGACTTCCACCTCCACATCGGCCAGTGCTTCGACAACGTCTGCTTTCAGTAAGTCTTCTCTCAATAATAGTACCCACTAAGTGAGGAATGCTGTTGTTCCAGAATATATATGTGTATACCCGACAGGTGGAGGCAGGTGAACACAAGCAGGAATGATAGATGTCATATTTATGTCCCCTATATACTCGTACTGTTGCCTTAATTAACTTCGCCACTTTTACTCTACGCTAATGGTAAAATGCTTGAGCGTAGAGAGCTTGAATAAAGAGTGTTTTATAGTTTAAACTTAGCCAATATTAATGAAAACTCATGAATATGCCGGTAGAGA
>VCRD01003582.1:60390-70870 GCA_006783055.1 Trinorchestia longiramus
GCAACACGAGTCTTGAGCAACACGAGTCTTGAGCAACACGAGTCTTGAGCAACACGAGTCTTACGCAGCTCTAGTTTTGAGCCCAGCTAGTCATACGCAGCTCTAGTTTTGAGCCCAGCTAGTCTTACGCAGCTCTAGTTTTGAGCCCAGCTAGTCTTAGCATCTTTATTCTCAAACACCCGTGCCACGAAGCACCTCCGCAAGTGTGCCACTCGACACCGCTACACCGATGTCATGTGGCAGCTCCGCACCTTTGCGACTCTGCACTGTTGTCGCCCTGCACCTGAGCTTCATTGACGCCTTGTCCTCACTGCAAAACTCAGCAGCAGTTCTAGGTTTGTCACGGTGTCTCCGCACAATTTCATTTGTGTAAGGAAGTACAGACGAGACATCCATTGTTCTTTTGTGTCATTGGTAACGAACTCGAGCTCAGCAGTTTTACTCGTCCCGTCTTTTAACGCATAGGCTCGATTGTGGTCCTGCACGATTGTGGTCCTGCACGATTGTGGTCCTGCACGGTTGTGGTCCTGCACGATTGTGGTCCTGCACGATTGTGGTTCTGCACGATTGTGGTTCTACACGATTGTGGTCCTGTGCAATTGTGGTTCTACACGATTGTGGTCCTGCACGATTGTAGGAGGAAGGAACTTGTCACGCACCAGCGCTCCTCCGTTTGAAAGGGGAGGGGGTGAGTGAAAGTAGGGGGAGCTTGTAAATTCTCAGCCTTTAGAATAGAATATGCCAATATGGCAACAGAAACGAACTGTTTCGTCCATTCTTGGGCTGCCTCTCAAGTCCCATGCCATTTCATATTGTTACACAAGTTATGTCCTTACTGGCTGCTACACTAATGACGCCCTTCTATACTGGTTACTTCTCTTTTAAAACTCTATTTTTTCTAAGCACTTAGCAATGAAGCTTTCTTTTTAATAATTGAACTAATAATAACTATCCTTAATAAATACTATACTAATGAAGTTTCCTCAATGGCTGGTGCTTTCACTGTTGAGTTCCTTTAAACAATCAAGCGACTCAGAATGTCTTACGCAAGTTACTTGGCATCTTATCTGTTTCACTATCCATGCTTTGTAATCTGTTGTGGGTTCATTTCAACGTAAGATATAGCCTATTTATTATTTCGTCTGTTTCATTAACGTATTTCTCTTTTACATTTTTTCGAACAAGGGCCACATACAGCTGATTTTTTAGGCCGTGATGCTCCTTTCAAGTAACTTCTTCTTTTAAATTTCCCTTTTTCCAAAGTGCTACCACTACCTCTCATAAAACCAATTGATTGCCAACAAGATTCTAAAACCTTTTATACCATTATAAATTGATTTTTTCTTAAAAGTTCCACTGCAGTGTCATCTCAGCATATGTATACTATGTTCAGGCAAAGTATTTTTTGATAATTTTGTCCATCAAATGTTTAATATAGGAGTCAGTGGCCCAACGCTTGCTCGATGTAAGAATGTGTGGCCCAACGCCTGTATGATTTAAAGGGCAGTGGCTCAACGCCTGAAGTCGGGAATGCGTGTGACCGTTTCGCTTAGACCCAGAAATTTATAAGATCGAATCGTGTTATTTTTTTGATGTCGAGTGCCTCTGGCTTCGAGCTTGGTGTCACTCAAAATGTTAGGCCGATGCCTGAAAATAAGAGAATGCCTCTTTGCAGGTCAACATCAGGAAGAGATTTTCGTTACTAGTGTCTGGTACAATAAATTCATTTCTGTTTAGATCAATTTCTATATTTCATGGTTAATTAATTTTGTAACATCTTAGGGCACTGTCACAGAATAGCGTAATTCTCATTTAAAGTTTCAGATTTATATAAGCGCCTAAGAGATTGGTTGTTTACAGCGTGAGTCTTCTCATCACACCTTGTTGCCGCCACAAAGCTATCAATATTGGGCTTCTGCTCTAAGTTGTGGAGTGTCCGAGAAACTGAGCAATCACACTTCTGGCGTACACGAGACTGACATGTCTCGAGCTACCGTGCGTGCCGGCTCGACCACAACACACTCTTTTAAAGCCTCAACTCGCCAACACCGGTTGAATTCTCCCATGCGGCACATAAGGGCGGTAGTTTTACCTTTCGACGGCTGTAATTTCGAATGTGTATGACCACTTTACTAGGAACAATCGTCTTCCCTCGTACGGTATGATGGACTTGGTGAGGTGCAGGTCCATTATTGACATTTACAGTGGTCAGCGACTTCAATATATCGCTCTTACCGAGATACTTGTTCATAATTTTTAATTGTATACGTTTACACATCTCCATATGTGGCCAGGGATAAGCAGAGTGATTTAGCATTCTTGGTCAGACGGGAAATGTCTGCTAGCTTCGTAAATTATAGCTACCTCTAGCTCATAAATTTTCAAGGTAGTATTCGTGCTCTTCCATATCATCTGCTCTCACTGTTTTCATTTTTTTGAGCTAGAAAACACCTGTTCATTGTCTGAAGTGGACTTCTATATCTGATATGCATTAGAAATTTTTTTTTTTTGCCCTGGTTCACGTATTTCCTGGGAACAGCAGTGATCATCAGTGCGCATAATGCTCACGAAAAGCGATGGACTCTAAAATGAAAGTGTCTCAAAATTAATTTCTTGATAGCACTATGCATACATTCTTGAAGATTTTTCCTCCAACACGAAAAAATCTGCATATGATTTGCACAAAATAGCAAAAACTAGAGTGACATCGAAATAAGAGTGGAAAATAAGTAGAATGTGTTTTGTCGTCATAACAGAAAGTTAGGCCATTTCAGATCACCTTAATTATCGCTTTGGGTATCACTTAGACATCAATCAAGGAAGCATGCTCGTAACAGCACTTTTTATGGTTTAATGTGATGAATCGCTATGATTTTTCTCGAACTTGGTGAACAAAACATCTGATAAGAACAGTAATAGCAATTCAGCCATTCAGCAAGATAAATCTAGGGGGAAAACTCTGAGGCATGCATCAGCGACATGTATCAATGCACAGTTCGGTTTCACACTGTAAAGAGCTCTGCCAGAAAACCAAGCTCAACTCTTCAACGTACATAAATAAGCACAAACTGTAAAAAATATCGGGTTTGTGCACGTCTTTCATGAGCTGCCGGGTCGCACGTGCTCATTTGAACACACGTAGGCTGTAGCGCGTGTGCGAGTTTGTTGGAAAGCTACGTGTACTCAGGGCGGCGTCCGAACTGAAGCAGTCCATACCTCAAGTGGGGTGAAAGTGGCTAGGCCTCGTGCACTTTGAGGTATGTCTAGGTTATACGTGGCACTTGTTTGGTGACTTGACTCATTATCCGCATCGTGGCCCTCATGTTTGGGTAGCGTTTCACACCACTGCCCCTAGCGTAAACCAAATAATGTTCTTTTGCCAATATTTTACGGTGTAGGTGTAGCAGCAGTAGTAGTTTTCTGTGTTAGGAGCCATTTATTATAGTTATTTTTATTGTGTTTGTGCTGTAAAACAGTCCTAATGCGATAGAAAATACATGTCCCGGGTAAATACAGTAGATATCGCTTTCGAACCCGACAAACTCTGATTATAGCACTTTTTGAATAAAGGTTCTGACTTTTTCTGCAGTATCTTTCACATATTGTAGTATAAAAACGTCGGTGCCTCTGCCATTTTAGTCAGTTTCGAGGGCGTTGCGGGCTCCAAAAGGCAGGTTCTCGGTCACAGACAAGGAAGAGCGTTTGGTCTTCATATAAGGCAGCATTTCCCTTACAGAGTGAAGATATTAGGATCGTCATGTTGGGGAAACTCTGTTACAGATAATGAAGACGTTGGTGTCCTCATTTTCAGCCATGTTCCTCCCATAGACTGTTAAGACGTTAAGGACATTAAGTTCTGTGGGTGTATACAACACAATTCAGTAATCTGATAACAGGTCGTAATTCACTTTGCGTTTCAGCTTTTCTGAGCAGTCGTGGAGGCTGCAAAACCACCCAAGAACTTGTGAAGTGTTCACTCCGACTAAAAGCGTAACGCAAAACAAATTGAAATGAATTTGTTTTTCCAAACTGATACTTGCCTTTTGTTTCATATTTGTCACAGTAAATAATACTATTAACAGTCAATCGTATTATGGTATGGAGTAAATGGATTTTATTGTATTTAATAATACGCAAGACAAGCGTTCAAAGGTGTACCGTATTAGTATTTTTAACCGATGCCGTGTTGTAGCTTCCACACAATACACGTCGCGCTCTGTGTTCGCTAACACCTGAATGTTCCTTGGAAGCTTTGTGAGTAGCAGTGTTACAAAATGCAATGTGCAATGACTTATTGTGCTCAACACGTCATTGGAACGCATTTGCAGCGCTATATGTATCCAAATAGTCTGGTCCCCGTGAGTTCTTTTGCTGTCGAAATTTGGTTTGTAAGCATTTCTCTTAGTTAATTTCCAGTTGTGCTCCTCTATGAAAAAAGGTGGTGAATGCAACGGGGAATTGTTCAACTTGTACAAAAATGTATTGAAAAAAGGTAAGAATTCCATTATTTGTACAATTTCCAAGAGAATGTTATTATCGAAGCAGATAAATTAGGAAAAAAATTCATTCACAATAAACAAATCGTTTATACTGCTAAGAAGGTTTTCCCATGCATTTTTTGTTATTTTATTTATTTTCCTCTTGAAAAGGCGTGTTAAGACTGAATATCTGAATTTGAACAGATCTCTAGATTTCGTTGTCTGAGTCAAAACATTGGACTTGAATAATTCTCCACGGAACTCCTGACCAAGACACGAGGATGGAAACTTAGAACATACCTATTGTAGACCTTCAATGAATCTGGTACGAAAGCTGTAGCTTAAAAAAAATGGTTCCTCAAGATGTTCTAGACCCTTATAGTTTATGGTCCCGATGTATAGGATTTAAAGTGTTTCTGATCATTGTTGATTTTAATTGTTCACGGCTCTAAAGTCCTAGGCTTTAGATATGTAGACCCTGAATGTTCCTAGGTCTGTATTCTAAGCGTCAAATTATGCAAAGGCAATTTGTACAACTTGCAGGAAAGTCAGGAAATTCAGCTTACAATGTCCTGAAATCACGCCCCAAAGGTAGAGGCGAGCCAGCTAAAGCATGACCTTATTGAGCAGCCTGTGCTGCCCCACAGGTAGATTGAATACTTTGAGCCTGACTTAGGTTACCGAATTGTCTTGAAAAAAGGGTATTGAAAACAATGCAAAAAATTGAGCTCATAAATTAAACGTACAAGTTTGAGCCTAATATGATTGTACGTCATTTTTGGTCGGTGCTTTAAACACACACGTTATCTTGTATGTAATAAATGAATTGTTTCTTGGCTAGGATTTCATCAAACAGTTCTGAACAGACCTTTGAATATTGTAAAGAGTACCAGGATGAATAAAATCGGGGATCACTGTCACCATTTTGCATCAATAGGCTGATTTTCAAGATGATTGCTGATATCCAAAATATCTATGATTTCAACTTCGTATTCTCGTTAAATGAACATCGCTTCTGGAAGTCAATATCTAGCATTATCGTGTTGGAGCGATTCTCTCATTAGTTTGACGATGTGCCTGGCAGCAACCAACACTTGATTCGAGCAGTATATTTTTTATAGCCTTTGCGGCGTACGCTTGCTCGGTTTAATTAGTCCGTGACTGGTGGGGCTTTCACCGGAACCAGCGACCCAAGTTGCGGCGCAGGCACATGTTGGTCTAACATCATATGGAGGGGTGCTTGCGGTGCTGGCTTGGCTGCTTGCGCGGTGCTGGCTTGGCTGCTTGCGTGGTGCTGGCTTAGCTGCTTGCGCAGTACTGGCTTGGCTGCTGGCGCGGTGCTGGCTTGGCTGCTGGCGGGCTGCTGGCCTGGCTGCTGGCCTGGCTGCTTGCGCGGTGCTAGCTTGACTGCTTGCGGTGCTAGGCTGACTGCTTGGCTTGCTTTTAGTTCCGCCAGTATCAGCGAGAATATCACCCGACGGTTTTTGGCATTGGCCATAATAATGGCATCGGTTGTGTTTTTGATATTGAAGATATGGATTTATGTATCATAAAGATCGCACCAGTCGTGCTAATAGAACGTCAGATTAATTCAGATTAAATGCATGAACAACTGTATCGAATCAGTTTAATTTAAAATCTGCCACAGAGATGATACCAGTGGCCACACTGATACTCATGACCGGATTAATGGTACTGGGGGCCACATTAATGGTATCGGTTGTCGAATTAATGATATGGGTGACTGCATTAAAAATACTGGTCACATAAATGGGTCTAACCACATTGGCAGTACGGATCACATTGATCGTGCCCATTACTTTTGTGGCAGGTTATTCGAGGCATCAACCATAGCGAAAGCATATTTTTTTCTTGCATTATTATTGGTATTAAAGTCGTTACCCTTATTGATCATAACATGAAATCTGTCCATCAGCACATCACACACATCAAAAACTACGTTAAAATCAAAATGTCTATCAGCTCCCACATCCTCACGCACGTTTGTGTGTTGCATGTGCGACGCCTATACCACTTGGGCGGTGTCTCAAGTCCCTCATCTGTCTGCCATAAGTTTGTTTGCCGATTCGAGAAGGTACTCTCGGCAATTAGCTTCCAGTAGTTGATTTCGATGTGTGAAAGCGTCATACTGACTTATTTTGCAAGACTTGCCTTCATAGTTTCTAAAATACCGTTTCCGTATTTGTTTATTCTTTCCTATCACGGAAAACATTCGTGCACCCTGTAAAGAAATGTAAGTTAGTGGTGCCAACTTAGTAGCTAAACTGTGCTTGCTTACTTTAGAATTGATTTTAGCTAGCTTGAAGTACAGAAAAAGGCACACAACTCGTGTTTAATTTAGTCATAAATAATGTTCTTACAACACATATTGTTCACTTGACTATCAAGTGTTTCAGTTAGAGTGAATCCTTCAAGAAATAATCATTTCACATTGAATATAACTGATATTGTGTGACGTATAAGTAAGTGAATGATAAGGCTGACGAAATAGTAATTCTTATTTGACACTAGACTAAACTTTAAAAAATGTATACATATTCTTCATAATTTTCAATTTCTTACCACTTTCCTCATAAAAAATCTTCAGATAATTCGGTATTGGTAAGGATGAGGTACTTACTGATCTGACAGAACAAAAAAAATAAGCATCTAGATCTGTTTATTTCAAATCAATGAAGACCGAGAGTTTAGCTGCGTGAAAATATTTTCCAAGTAACTGCGCTAATTAACGATCGCTGGAGATGAAAAATGTCACTTGAACTTCAATGTCATAAGCAGCTGCTCGGCCTCATGTCCACGTTTCCAGGGCCAAGTGCTGTCCTGTGCGTGTTTCTGGGACTAAGTGCTGTCCTGTGCATGTTTCCAGGACCAAGTGCTGTCCTGTGCATGTTTCCAGGACAAAGTGCTGTCCAGTGCATGTTTCCAGGACCAAGTACTGTCCAGTGCATGTTTCCAGGACCAAGTTCTGTCCAGTGCATGTTTCTAGCACCAAGTGTTGCCGAGTACATGTTTCTAGCACCAAGTGTTGCCGAGTACATGTTTCTAGCACCAAGTGTTGTCCAGTGTATTTTTCTAGCACCAAGTGTTGTTAACAGCATGTTTCCAGGACCAATTATTGTCCAGTGTATATTTCTAGCACAAAGTGCTGTCCGGTTCATGTTTCCAAGATCAAGTGTTGTCCAGTGCATGTTTCCAGGACCAAGACATGCCTGAGGAAAGTTTCCAGAACTAAGATTTGTCGGATGCATGTTTATTGGAGCAACTATATCCGATGAAAGTTTGCAGAAACAAGAATTTTCCAAAGGAACATTCCGATGCCAAAATGTAGTTAGGAAAAATACCAGTTTCTTTCACAACTGCCATGGAGTCGTAAAGTCAGTAGTTTTCATTTTATAATACCGAGCGTTTAAAAGAATCAAATGATCGATAGTGAAGGGAGCCAATTATTTTTTTTAATAATGTAAGGGCCAGGCGTATTTGGTACGCCATTAGGTAATCAGATTCAGCACCATAAGACGTAGTGCGATTGTGAGACGAAAGCCAACATCAATGAATTTGATTAATAACTCTTTTAGTGATGAGATGGGGAACAAAAAAATGTGTCGTGAGCAGGAGAAAAACTTGGAGAGCAGAAAAAAGTGTTTCAGAAAAAGGAAAAGCTGAGTTGGAGTGAAGTAGGCAATTGCATGACTTCAACCCCATGTTTAGCTGAGGCAGCATCCTCATGAAACAAGGTATCCAAGCTCAAACTTATCCTTAATGTCAAACTTTTCTGCGGACATGGCGCTAATCAAGAGCAATGTGGGTATTTACTGTTACTATGTCTGTCAGTCACTGTGTTTATGGACGCCAATTCGATGTGGAGAGACAGCAGCTTCTGAAAACTATGTCTCGTAGCACCAGCGATTGGTACTTGAATAAGTGAATTTTTTGCCCTTTTCCACTCAGAGATTGGCCTAATTTTGAACATTTTTGTTACAGAGACCACGCCGCCGAGGATTTGCGTGCCGAACGTGCTGAGTGTGTACGATGTGCGGCTAACCCGTGCACCACAACATGGAGTACGAGAAGGTGAGCAGAATGTTGGTGATTCAGAGTCACTTTCCATGTTGTTGCTCAACTTTTTGGGGAGAGGCAACATTTATAAAGTATCATACATAAAACTTGATCGAATCCTGTAAAACGTAATTTGAGTCATGAAGGCCTCACAATTCTATGTCACATTACTTAGTTTAAGAAACTCCATTGTAATCGATGATGACCTAGTATCCTCGTCTATCGTGCTTGGTGTGTGCGACGATGACTGAAGAGACCAATTCGGGAGTCACATCGCCGTCCACAGTCCGGGCACCCGTGTCCAGATGCAGGGGTGGGATGTAGAATAGAATATGGTAACAGGAACGAACCATTTGGTCCATTCTTGGATTGCTACCCAAATCCCTCTCCGCCTAACGTCAAGGCATCAATCACGCATATCAATCACGATATCTCGCTGCTATACTCACCGTATCTTCGCTGGCAGGGCTCGTTATGTGAGTTTGCGTTCTCGGTTTCAGACTAACACGATTCCATTGTCCCATTGTTCATGAGTACGAATCGATGTGCAACACGCAACGTTAATGAAAACGCGATCGACCAAACTGATTTGGATGTTTCCGTTCGTGGCTAGCCTATAGCTCTGCGTGTTATTGTCTAGATAAGGCTAAGGTATGTACATAGGTCTTTATTATAGTCTAATGAGCATTTTGAGAACTTACGTCCGGTTTGTTTAAGAGTTTGTAAGTAAATCTACATAATACCAGGTTTGCTTCTTCGCCACTATTCACCGAGTTTTCAGGTAATGTGTCAGAATTATTCAATTAGTCTATTTTCAGCTCATTCATTTGTTTCTGACGTGTGAAAGCAGTGCCGGATAGTGGCTGTGAAATATGCATCGATTACTTATAATGTCTGAGCCAGGAAGTGTCTGCATGTTACCCCCACTGCACTGCATAAAGTAGATTGTAGAAAGATAATAAGCCTTATTTCAATCAGGTTCATCTGATAAATTCATGGGTAGTTAAATTCTTAGTGCTAACCCTTACGTGGTATTTCATATTGTTACTCAGCCTGTGTTTGTGCGTGTGGTGGACCCGTTGCATTTTGTGGGTTTTAACACGTTTGTTGCAATGCGACCCACCGGTGGGTCACTGAGGTTAGGTTCTGTAATTTCTTCAGATCCTTCCAGTGACTATGAGTACAAAGTTAAGTTTTACACCAATCAGGCAATCGCAACAAACGTGTTAATGCCCAAAATCAATCACTTTAATTTTTAATTTTAAAATAGACAACAGATGTTTACTTCATCACAATTACAAGCAGTATAAATAGTATATATATATATATATGTATATATATATATATATATGTATATATATATATATATATATATATATATATATATATATATATATATATATATATATATATATATATATATATAAATAAGCTGTGAAAATAAAAACTGGTCCCCCAGACCCGGACACCATACAAGAATTAAGACGAATGAATACGTAGCAACGATCTGGAAATTATGAAAATTGTCCTTATTTCAGTATTCCTAGGAGAAGCTGTACGCTTTTATGTATACTTAAATCTCATAATTTACCCTTAAACTGGTTATGTGCTTATTAAGTGCTTATAAGCAACTTGAAAATCATCTGAAAATGGCTCACGAAGCAATATTTAAAAATTTGGGTTTTTATTTTTTGAACCTGTGTTGAAGGTTCTTGATAGTAAGATAAGTCCAGCAAATTTTTTTAATGTAAAAGCTTAGATTATAATAAAATTTTATTGTTATTTTGTAATAAACCAATTTATATTTTACGAGTATGTATTCATAGAAGCATCCACAATAAGTGTTCTGTTCATGAAATTTAGAAAGATCACGTTTATAAAAGTTAACCCTTCTATCAAGTTTTTTGTGTTAACAATTGAAGAAA
>VCRD01003583.1:0-11187 GCA_006783055.1 Trinorchestia longiramus
TAGGTCCAGATATTGTGTTTGTAAGTCCTGATACTGTGTTTGTAGGTCCTGATACTGTGTTTGTAGGTCCTGATACTGTGTTTGTGTGTAAAAATCTATCAGTAGGATTTATTTCAGGCCTATCAAGGTAACTGTAATATTAACGACCTTATCCCGAAGTTTTCCGTGGTATTTTTTCAATTTCAGATATCTTTTAGTTAGATGACAGTGATACAAAACTTCCAATATTCTTGCTACCGAATTACGATTACCTATCATGCATGAATGATAGAAATAATGATTTATGGCTATTACGTTTTATAGCTATTTCAATTATTGCTTGAAAATTTTACATTGAGCGCTTCAAAGAAAATTCAGTTGAAAAGTTTGATTTGAGTCGTATTCATTTATATTTGTCATGGTTTAAAACATAAAAACAAATATTAACAATAATAGTGTGTGACAATTATTAACATTTCATTAAACACGACGTTAGAGAGGAGACTGTCAGCAACTTTTTGATGCTTTCAATTCTTTTTAAAAGTTAGGATCTGATTTTGATTCCCACGCTGCCACGGAGAGGAAGCAAAAGTTCCTTAGATAAAGAAAACAGGAAAACAGTTTTAACTTTAAACTTGATAAAAAATCGTTGTTCCAAACTAGATGAGAGATTACTTACCATTCCAGATCTTTATTGCAATGCAGATGCAAATCCCATCAACAATAAACAGAAAAATTTTAGCAATGGCCTCTACTCGCTTTTTAATTTGTTTTCGTTAGTCGCAGCATCATTTTTGGTTTACTGATTGAAATTAGAATGATTGAACTATTTTGGTTTGTGGAGTTTTTAAGCATTGAAGCTCAGTATTGTATGATGGTCTTCATTAAAAGACATATTGTGCTGATGCAATTCATAATAGTTATTATCTTAGTTGCCTGAACTACATTTTCATATGATGGATTCAGTAGTGATGTATTTTAGTTACGACATTTATATCCTTACAAAGTACATTCACTGTTTCTGTACCTGAATTACCCATAGACAATATATTAACACCGTGCATTCAGTGTTTCTGTACCTGAATTACCCATAGACAATATATTAACACCGTGCATTCAGTGTTTCTGTACCTCAATTACCCATAGACAATATATTAACACCGTGCATTCAGTGTTTCTGTACCTCAATTACCCATAGACAATACATTAACACCGTGGATTCAGTGTTTCTGTACCTCAGTTAACAGGAAACAGTATACCAGAGGTTACGCGTATAAACGCGTTTATTACGGTCACAATTTAGTCACCACGGGGCAAAATAATGCAATTACGCTTCCAATTTCGGCAGCCCAATTTACAAGTTTAACGCGTAACAGTCTCAAAGTTTATAGTGCCCTTCAAGTTTTATTGCCGTCCTTTATACGTCATTAGTTCTTCTTTAGACCTGCTTCTCTGCCGGGCACAATCAGCTGCCACAACGAAGTCAGCTTTGTTTGCGTGACGACATCGTTTAGGAGCCGGTCTCTTGCATTAAATCTAGATTTGCTTCCATCATTGAAGATGTAGGGAGATTTCCTTACTGGTGTTTGAAGCTCTGTTCAACTTGTAGGCAATCTGTTCTAGCATCAACTCTTTGTGAATATTTAGTGTCATTTCTCCTGCAGTTAATTTTGTCTTGCTATAACTCTTTGTGAATGTTTATTGTTATTCCTCCTCAACTGAATTTTGTCTCGGAGATTTTTCAGAGTATTTAACCTATATTATATTTAGCTCTTACGTAATCTTTCGATCATCTTCATGAACATTTAGGCAGAGTGTCATTTGAACCTAACGTTAATACTCCTAAGATAATAGTTCATAAATATTGATGACCTCCTCACTTGTAAGTAGATTTTGCTCTACTGCATTCCATGAATAATGGGCAGCCCATACTGGTCTAGGAGTACGAAAAACATGCGGCAGTTCTATCAACTTGGCTGGTGCTTCCATTTTTTTGTCCTAGTATGAAGTTCTTCACAAATGATAATGTATCAAAGTGCCCTGACTCAGTAATACTCAGGCGTACTGGAGTCTGACTCAGTAATACTCAGGCGTACTGGAGTCTGACTCAGTAATACTCAGGCGTACTGAGGTCTGACTCAGTAATACTCAGGTGTACTGAGGTCTGACTCAGTAATACTCAGGCACACTGGAGTCTGACTCAGTAATACTCAGGCGTACTGAGGTCTGACTCAGTAATACTCAGGCACACTGGAGTCTGACTCAGCAATACTCAGGAGCAAGAGAACTAAATGGCCTCTCATTATGCTTCCATTGTTTGTGTTCCCGGGTAATTCAGCTGCGAAGTTACAGAAGAATCTACACCTATATTGAGTCAATGTCTCACATGGTCTGTACTAACTACGGATAATATCTGTATGTAATGAAAATAAAATTATTAAAATACTTTTTTATTTGTTTCCCTCAGGCAACATGAATTTATTTTCCTTGGTTTTCATTAAAAACTTGACTGTATTTCCAGAGCTTCATCAGAAAAATATAAGTGTATTTCCAGTTATTTATCTAAGAAAACATAGCTATATTTCTTTTTATTTTCATAAGAAAAGATAAGTGTGTGTTCATTTGTTTTCTGGGAAAATAAAGCTGAAAAACAGTTTTCTAAACAATGCTATCTTCATTTCCTTAAAAATACATTATTAGAGTTTCATGCATTTCCGCAGGAAAACATTGTATTTTTCTTTATTTTCAATAAACAGGAGTAAATTAATTAATTTAAAGCAGCAAAAATGATTTTTTTGTTGCTTAGAGCAAGTCTGCACCAGCTGGCTTCCGTATTAATTTTTTTCAGCTTTTCTTTTAGTTCCATCATGAATATTCATAAAGTGCTTTCCAGCATTGCAAATTACACAGGATTTTTGAATTTTTAATTCATGTTTTTCCTCTTAAAACGTACTTTGCGAATTTGATTTTTAAATTAGAGTGAAGGTACAATAGTCGTATCTTGTAGAACACTTAGGTAGGATTTTTTGAATTTTAGGTTTTTTGTTCTTTAGTTGATTCGTACACTTCGTAAAAAACTATTTGTTCTTCAATATTAACCAGTGACCTGGAAAAAATAAAAAAACTCATAGCTTTCAAATAAAAAATTATAATTACGGTGGGCAGTTTCTTATATTTTCTGATAAACGTACAATTGGTTCTCTTTTTAATCATGAAAGTAAACTACCTACAGAGAAACTTACGTGGTTTAAAATGACGATAAAATTGACAAAAATTTGAAAAAAGTAATTTTAGCAAAAATACAATAATTATTTTAGCACAATCATTGTCAAGTAACTGCCAGCTAGCCAATCATCTACCATTGGAAGTTCTACCTTTGTTCACCTACTTCTCAGTTTGAATGACCCAGTATTTACGCTAACTTTCAACCAATAATATGGCTACGTTTCTATATTCGCAGGGAGTGATGATGAAGGTAGTAGTGAACATAGTGCTGTTCAACAGCAATAGATGATTACTAACAGATGCCTGTTGAAAAACAGTGGCCAACAGGTGCGTATTGAAATACAACTACCAACAGATGCTTTTTGAAACACAATTACCAACAGATGCCTGTTGAAAAGACAATTACCAACTTAGACCAGTTAACTAAGACTATTAACTGACGCTTATTAGGAAGTTATTCAGACATAATGACTACGATGCCATGGAATGGTGACAAAAATACTTGCAGAATCCACTAGCTAGAATTAACTCAGAATAGCCTTAGAATAGTCTCAGAATAGTTCCATAATAGCCCAAGAATAGTCTCAGAATAGTTCCAGAATAGTCCTACAATAATCCCACAATAGTCCAAGAATAGTCCCAAAATAATCCTATAATAGTCCAAGAATAGTCTCAGAATACTCTCAGAATAGCTCATAAATAGTCCCAAAATAGTCCCAGAATAGTGCAGAATAGTTTAGCTTTTAGAATGCAGGTAACGGAAGCGAAATCTTGCATTCTGTTTTGTCATTCAGTCGTCGAGGCAATAATAGAAGCCATTGCAATGAGTGGCAATTGCGGTCTCAAGAACATAATTGCGTAATTTTAAGAGCCATCTAAATTTTCTGCGTGAACAAGCTATTCTATGCGTCGCTGAAAAGAGCATTGTTTTGTTCAGTTTAGATTCACTTCTCAAACCTTTTTCAATGGTGAATGTACGCACAGTGACACTTAAATGTTTGCTTGTGGCCCTCGCTTCTCTATTTACGAAGTTAATTACACATTGACAATTATGATATTATTAATTATTTACGCATCAACTATGAGTAAAACCCATTTCTGAATTTACGAAGTTTTTTTTGCCTTACGTTTGTAGTAAATGATTTGAATGGGCGAAATTCTTATTTCCATGAAATTTCGGCCTCAACATTGAAAAGAATGAAATTATTTCAAATAACTATTTGTGAGAAAATTTAAACAAACGAAATTTCTATTGCCATTAATTTTGTATGTGTGAATTTGAATGAAGAAAATTCCAATTTTCATTAAATTTGTGGGCGATATTTTCAGCGAGCGAAGTTTTCATAACCATTACATTTGTGTTCGAGAACTTGAAAAAAACGGAAGTATTATTTTCCATTAAATTTGCCTAAGAAGATTTGAAAAAAACTTTTTTTCTAGGCGCTGACAACAAGATTAAAGAGACACCTGCACTTACACGCGCCGGCACTTCAACTCGCCTGCCTGATTTAAATTATCGCTAATTTACTTTTGTATTCGCTTGGCCTGGGAAAAATAAGGCTGCCAGGGGATTAGTCTTCGTAAGGAAGTCGTGTCCTTACGATTCGTTAAACTGAAGAGCGAGCTTCCTGGCCTAAATTAAAGGCTTCTTCTGAGCGTTGGAAAGATTTGCTTGAATTTTCCTGGCGTTTGTTTGAAAAGAGGGATACGTGTTTAACGTAAATGTTGGATGTTGGTACTTCATCAGAAACGTGAAGTACATATGTGTGGTACTTGGGGGATGTTGGTACTCCATTATAACATGAAGTACGCGTGTGTGGTACTTAGAAAATATAGGTACTCTCTAAAAAACAGAACTACGTTTACGTGTGTCTTGAATGAGATTCAGTGGTGCACTTTTTAGTGTTTTGTATTAATTAAGCCCTGGAATGCATAATCCAATGCCCATTGTAAAGATGCTTCAGCACTCCAGAAGCTCAGGTATTTTGAGCACGGGCTCATGTTTGTTAAACCAGCAATAAATTCTTAAAAATTGTCTGGTAATTTGGAAAGAAATTGTCGCAATACCTTGATGGAAAAAATTAACGTTGTGCCTATGAATCACATCCTCATTTCCATGTAGGAATAAAGAAAAAAGGTGTTAAAAAACATAATATCGACAAAAATTGCAGGTTGTAATGAATCATTTTGAATTTAAATCCTTATATTTTTGTCTCATACTCAATTCTCTGACTATGATGCTTTGGGTCAACCTCTGTTGTTCTTCACACGCATTAGCAATGATTAGTCTTAATCTTATGTTCTAAATATTATTCTTAATCTTATGTTTTAAATGTTTCCGCAAAATGTGGACAAAATAACACTACTGTAAGTGACAATTTGCGTACAATTTAGTTCAGTCAAAAAACTTAATCGTTTAGGGTTAAATATTTTTCATCCGACAACTTCTACCGTGCCAGCAAACTTTCAAGAAAAATCCTAAGATTTTAACCTTTTGAAATCGTACACGACTGACGTGCATTTAGTACAGAGAAGAACTTCTTTATTTCAAACGTTTTCCACGATTTCCAGGTACGCTTATCTTTTAATCAGCGGAGAGAAATCTCATACGAGTACATCTCACTTGGATTGAATGAAATATTTAAACTCCGTAAAATAATTTAATGCTTTTTCTCCAACAATGGCTTTAGCTCAAATATTTTTATCTGCTTCATGCAATTAAAAGCGAAGCAGATTTTGCTTTTTACCGTCTTCTAGAAATTAATTTCGCTCCTCCGTCCGAGGGAGAGTTTAATGTTAAGAAAGGATATCAGAGTACCATTCTGTATCTCAATATGTGTTCAGATTTGACCGAAATAAATAAGCGAAGCGGATAATTTTGCTCTCAAGTAAATCACTAATTAACAACTTTGTTCTCAAGATACACACTAACAAACACCGCTGTTATCAAAATAAACACTAACTAATAACTTTTTTATCAATGAGAACAATAACTAATAACATTGTTTTTAAAATGAGCACTAGCTAATTATTTTGTTTCAAGGCTAACAATAACTAATAACTTTGTTCTCAAGTATGGGTCCAAAATTTCATTCGTCCAAGAACCCGCTGTACATGATTTCTGTTTGATTACAAATTTAAGCATTTCATTTGATTTTAATTTTTTTTGAAGGATACATGAGTTCATTCTCTTCAGTTCACTCCTTTCATAACGTCGTCTGCATGCGGTGCCCCAACTCCAGGCTGGCTCAGATTTAAAAAAAACTTCTAGCGTTACTTGTCCAAAACTGCATTTACTGCCACCAACGTCACAATTAATTTAATTGAAAGTCGTCATGACGGTTTTAAGAAACAATTTCTGCTTGACATTTCCCCTTTTCCTTAACTGCAATGTTCATTTCCCCGCTGGACCCAACAACACTCATATGAGCATGCAGTATTTCCCTTTGCTCATTTCCCCTAGAGGAGATAATTTCCTTAGTCTAGTGGACTCTCACAGACCCTTAGTTGTACTCTACTCTCGAAAATATTTCTGTCCTTTCAAGGGAGATTTTATACGTGATTTTAGTTATTTTCTTCAGATTACAGCAGCTGTAATTGAGTGATTTGTCAATGAAATCTGAGTTTCATTGATTGTGAGCAATAAAATATGTTAATGAATTTGAACATTAGTCTTGTAATTGATCACAATCATTCAAAATTTATGAGAAGGAAAGTAGATTCCTGTTGATAGTGCAAACGAATAGCATTTGTAAGATAAACGAAATACTTATTCCCACACTATTTATTGAGAGGCTGTTCACCATTCATATGATTGCTGAATAATTCTATTACTCTCATACACTATGATGCTGATGTCACTATTTGCATCTCAGAGCAGCTTTTGGCTGTCGTCGACTGCTGAGCTCATTTTCGTAAGCCCTCGCTTTTCTCTCAGTTGAGATTAAATGAGAAAAACAACTCAAGCGTCGTGTAAAAAAATCCTCTAGCTCAAAGCGAACCAACGCTGGCACACGCATTTTGTCTATTACAATAGCAGACTTTATTGGCGAGCTCAATTCGGCAAGTTGGCTCATTCTCCATCCCAGCAGCAACCCGTGTTCCAAACACCAAAAATCCTGCATTTTGCGATGAAAACTCGAGCTCACTTGGTTCACCAACGTCAGCATATCTCACTAGATGATCCACTCTGCAGAGTGTGACGGTACATGATAAGAGTTTGTGCTTAATTTGCACAGTAATGTGGCAGTCCCATGATCGCTGTCCTATAAACTTTGTTCTTTACGGCCTTAGTCTTTGTCTTCGTCAACTTTTGTTCAAGGAGTTCATCCCAATCTTGCTTCGAATGGTCGACGAATGTTATTTAGCTTGGATGTATTGATTATGCTTATGCAGTGTAACTCATGCTCCACGAGGGCGATAAAACATTCCGTAAATGTATGCGCTTGGCTGTTATTGTTTATTAGCGCTTAAAAAGAGTAGGTAAGACTTAATTTTTAAAAGATCCGCTCACCAGATAATTGGCTGTTAACATTGCTCCTTCATCGGACAAAACTAGAAGATGCAGAAATAAATCAAGTGCTTGGTATTAAATGTTCAAAGTTGCACAAAGTTCTGCCGAACTCCTACTTATTATGACTCCCAGTTTGCACAAGGCTTGGAAAATTGAACATTTGCTTTGAAAGTTATAAGATCTTTTCCCACGCGGCTTTAACAAAGAAAAGGTGAAAAAGTGAAAATTCATGCAATATGTACCTAAGTTTCTTACTGCTTTCTGGATAAGAAATAACAATTATATTCTGCGTATTAATTTGATTTTTGGGATCGTTTGTTTTTACTCACGAGTAAAAATTTACAAACAGCAGGATATTATTTTGCTAATGAACTGCAATTTTTAAGCTGATTTCCCAAATACATATTTAGAGGACAATATCGGGAGTTTTTATGTCGACAGCTGGAAGGAAACTATGGCTTACAAAAATAAATAGATGGTCGCCTACAATATGATTCTAGGGTTGAAATAAAACTTTTTTTTACTGTCGTTTCCTCATTGCAGACTAAAGAGCTCTCTCAAAAGTATAAAAGTAAACTCTTAAGTTGTCACACTGAATTCAAAAGATGATTGTTGTACGCAAACTTTTGCGTTCACTGCCTGCCAGACGGAAGAAAATTTTCCTTTTCTTCTCTCGATGTTTAGCAACGACAGTTATACTAAACATCATATGTACTCTCAATCTCCTTCTTTTGATTTTTAATTTATATATAAGTTTTGAAAATTACTTTGCCAAGGTGAGACATGAAAAAATTATTTGAATTTAAAGCTGTCGTTCTCACTGTACAGAAAGTTTCAAAGTAAAACTTTTTCGTTCACACGAGGGTTTGGAAGTTAATATGTTGTCTTGAACAACGCAAAAATTTCAAAATTAAACTGACCATTTAATTACACAGAAATTTTGAAGGCAAATCTGTCCTAATTACTGAAATTTTAACGTTAAATGATCTCTCGAATTCCACAGAAATTTTGTACAATTAAATGTGCCCATGGGAGAAAAATATTAAGTTCCGACCATTTTTTACCTACATAAAATTCTGAAGCTAAAACTCTTCCTCTAATTCTTTGTATCATTTCCCTGAGGAGCGAAATCGACAACATTTTTCAGTATGACTTTCTTTTATGTTTTCGTATGAGAGCTGTGGTTCGCATGACTGAGTTTTAACGACTTTAGTTGTAGCAAAAATTTTCGTTTGCATTCATGTAATCTTGGTATGATATTTTTTCCACGAGTAGGAAGGGTAAGCAGCTACTAGAAAATTCGATTAAACCGAAAAGCTGGAAGTCGCTCATGCAGTCCTACGCAACACAACACGAACAACTATTTGACGGGGTCAGTATTTTCTGCCTGGAGCTTTGCAACACTCTAAGCCTCGGCTCACAGTCCGTAGTCCGTTATTGAGAGCAGTAGCAAAAATACATAACTGTTCTTCCTCATTAAATTAATGGTTAGATATCCCTGTTGTTCTTCATTAAATTAATGGTTATATACAACCGTTTTTCCTCGTTAAATTCATGGTTATATGTACATGATTGTTGTTCCTCATTAAATTAATGGCAATACATAACTGTTGTTACTCATTAAATTAGTGGCTATACTTAAATTGCTGCTCCTAATTAAATTAATGGCTGTAAATAACTGTTGTTCTTAATTAAATTAATGGTTACACTTAATTCATGTTCTAAATCATCTTATGGCAAACTTAACAGCTGTTGTTGATTAAATAAATGGATGTGTTTCAAAAAGTTTACTGCAACAAAAGTTGCATCATAATGTTCAGAATTTGCATCACGATACTGAGAATTGCCTCACGATGTTGATAATTGTCTCAAGTTGTTGAGAATTGCATTGCAATGTTGAAAATTACATCACGATGCTGAGAACTTGCATCATGATGTTCAGAATTGCCTCACGATGTTGATAGTTGCCTCAAGTTGTTGAGAATTGCATCACAATGTTAAGAAATGCATCACGATGTTAAGATCAGCATCAGCACCACAGCATGAACATCTCACAGACATCACACCTGTCATACATCATGCCTCAACATACCCGCGTGACAACATCACCTGAACGCGCGCATGATGTTCTTGCCTCCATAAAAAATAATTAAGTTCAGGTTTGTGCCACGAGGCCTTGCAGCAGAAATGTAGTCACAGTTTCGTAATTTTTTATTGCCCAATTTAGCGGCTTAATGAATTTTCCTGTACAATTTATTGCCCAGCACAGCGGACCTGACAAACCTACGATCGTGATATCACTAGTCCGTGGTTAGCAACGAAATTTTGGCGTTGAATATAAACAGAATTTTGATGCATCGCAATGGCTTTGCTTCTTCCGGAGCTCACTCACAAAAAATACATTTTTCTGGGTCCAAAAGGATTTTTTAGGGAACTACATTAGGGATCATTTTATCGGTTCGTTATTTAGCGTTGTTCTTAAATCGAGTTCTTGAACTGGCAGGGAAATAGGAACGTTGAAGTCATTGCTTAAGTACGTACAATGAATACAAAATGCAAGAGAATTGTTTTACTCTGAAATGCGTGTAACTCATGTGTTGTGTTCAGACTGTGATGAATTAACTTGTCTCTCTGCTAAACTTGATGTCATGTTCATGAATACAAAATTTTCATGTTTATGCATGAAAAATGTTCACGTTCATGCATGGAAAATACTCATGTATGAGAAATGTTCATGTTCATGCTTGAAAAATGTTCGTGTTCATGCATGAAGAATGTTCATGTCCTACATGGAAAATGTATATTTTGGGCTTGAAAAATGTTCATATATGAGAAATGTTCATGTTCATGCTTGAAAAATGTCCATGGATGAGACATGTTCTTGTATAAAAAATGTTCATATTCATGAATGAGAAATGTCCATGTATGAAACATGTTCATGTTTAAGTGTTCGTGTAAAAAATATTCATGCTCATGTCGGAAAAATGTTCCCATTGATGCCTTAAAAACTTTCATTTTCACGTAGAGAAAACAGTCATGTATGAGAAAAACTCATTTTTATGTATGTAAAATTGATGATACTTTAACGGACGGTTTATCTGCAATTTCTTGAAATAATGGCATGAACGGGCTTTTACGCAATGTACACCCAGATTTCTGCTATAATTTCTGTGGAAAACTATTGCACAGACTTTTTTTTTACTTGGAAAAATTGCGTACCTCATTACTTGTTGGGAGCAAGCTAGTTTTATGAGAGTGGCTACGCACATTCAATGTGAAATATTCGCAACTAGCGAGCTAAATGAATGCAGTATTCTGATCTCTACGGCCGATTAGCAACGAAAGTGCCATTATTTCCGTTGAGTTAGACATAATGGTAGGTAAGCGTGTTAGACATAGTGGCAGGTAAGCGTGTTGGACATGGTGGCAGGTAAGCGTGTTAGACATAGTGGCAGGTAAGCGTGTTGGAC
>VCRD01003583.1:21019-57413 GCA_006783055.1 Trinorchestia longiramus
TTCACCTGAATTGAATAGGCGCTTTTCACCTGAACTGAATAGGCGCTTTTCACCTGAATTGAATAGGCGCTTTTCACCTGAATTAAATAGGCGCTTTTCACCTGAATTGAATAGGCGCTTTTCACCTGAATTGAATAGGCGCCCTCCACGAGAAGCAGCCGCTGCCTCGTAGATTCTGTGATGGATTGCACGCTGGTTTGTTTACGTTCCATTGCTTGCGACTTTGTGTTCAATACCGTCGTGTGATGGATTGCACCATCAGTGCAGTGTTGGTGCACCATTGCACCATTAGTGCCGTGTTGGTGTACCATTGCACCATTAGTGCCGTGTTGGTGTACCATTCGTGAAGTGTTGGTGTACCATTCGTGCAGTGTTGGTGTACCATTAGTGCCGTGTTGGTGCACCAATGCACCATTAGTGCTGTGTTGGTGTACCATCAGTGCCGTGTTGGTGCACCAATGCACCATTAGTGCCGTGTTGGTGTACCATTAGTGCCGTGTTGGTGTACCATTCGTGCAGTGTTGGTGTACCATCAGTGCCGTGTTGGTGCACCAATGCACCATTAGTGCAGTGTTAGTGCATCATTGCACCATCAGGGTGATGCTGCTATACCAATTTCACAATTTATCCCAGGTTGATAAGCCTACTTCTTTACTAAGTTAATTGCCACACACATTTTTTTTCAAAATCACACGCATGACGTAAATAAATAATAACACAACCTGAGCCGTACTGCACACAGTAATTTTGATCCACATTAACACTATATAATATAACGCCAGGTGTCTCCTTGAATAAGTAAATTTATACATTTTTGTGCGTAATTTCTCCTATGTTATTACAATGGGAATCTCCCTTAAATGCTGGTAGTTAAATCAGTAAACTTTTAGGTATATAGGTTCTTAACCGGTGGAGTTAAATCGTAGACTTTCTTTGGTTAGGTCTCGGAATCTGTTGCTGTAAGTTCTTCCTTCAAATGCATGATATAAAACCCGTTATTTTTAACGGACATACACACTAGTATGATATAAAATACACCCAAGTTCAAATGACCTAGGCTTTCTCGAGGAAATTATTAGTTATTTTTCACTTCAGCTGCAAAATCAACCCTCATGTTTTGTATGCACCCAGCAAACAAAGACGTCGGTCTCTCTCGTTCAAAGCAGCGAAAAAAAGACCAAACTGCGGCGTGTAAACTCGTTTATAATCCCTCCGTCTCTGCAGGCCTCTGTTTCTCTGACTTCCTGCCGGTTCCCACTCCACGTGGTTCACGGTCCACGTGGTTCCCACTCCACGTGGTTCACGGTCCACGTGGTTCCCACTCCACGTGGTTCTCACTCCACGTGGTTTACAGTCCACGTGGTTCCCAGTACAAGGGGTTTACAGTCCCCGTGGTTTTCAGTTCAAGTGTTTCACAGTACAGATGGTTCACAGTTCAGGTGATTCTCAGTTCAGGTGGTTCACAATCCAAGGGGTTCACAGTCCAGGTGGTTTACAGTTCAAGTGGTTTACAGTACAGGTGGTTTACAGTTGAAGTGGTTCGCAGTACAGGTGTTTTACAGTTGAAGTGGTTCACAGTACAGGTGGTTTACAGTTGAAGTGGTTCACAGTACAGGTGGTTTACAGTTGAAGTGGTTCACAGTACAAGTGGTTTACAGTTGAAGTGGTTCAGAGTGCAGGTGGTTCATAGTTTAGGTGGTTCATAGTCTAGGTGCTTCATAAGTGTAGAAGATTGAAAGTAAAAACATACTCTTCAAACAAACATACACCACACCACCTACGTAGAATAAATGTTTACACGCACGGGCTTTAAAATTCCTGGTACTTTTTCAGGCTATCAAAAATTCGTGGATCAAAAGTTTTTCTAATAAATGTTTGGTATTAAATATCACTCACAAAGGTTGCTGCCAAATCAACTGCTGCTCAGCCTAGAAAAATGAAAATCGAAAAACAATGGAATTTTGGCGTAATTAACTCCAATGAAGATTAAATTTGGCTTCAATTAAATTATGGGATACTAGACAGCATCAATTTCATTGCAAGGTTGTTTCAAAACGCACAGCTTCTTCACAATCTCTGCTATAAAATAATAAAAGAAGGCACGATTTTATGTCTCCAAAAGAAAGTGAAACACAAAAAGTCGAGTTGGTGTGGAGGAGAGTCGCTTCATTTTCCTAAACTTTACCTTTGCAGAAGACGATAAAAATGTTTGATCTTAATTATCTTTGATCCACGTTTGTATTATACAGTATACCTTTTCTTCATTATCATTACAATCGGTTTATAGAATACCACGTCAGAAAAATGTCATTATTATAACCGTCTGAAAAATTATTTTTATCATTACCTCGATAATGACCTGAGTTAGATTATTGAACAACTCGTTTTCATTACTTCTGTTACAACTTTTGGTTTGAATCATCTCGAACAAAATACTTCATTACCTCTACGACCAGTCAACGTTTAAACTCGTCATGCATTTCATCACCTCATGAATACCAGTCATAACTTCTTCATCACCAGTCCACCTATCACTCGGATATGATCGCTGTGCCTTGCTTATTTTAGTGAATAAATCATAGGTGACTCAATAATTTGATCTAGTCATTCCTCTTTTTATTTTAGTGAATAAATCATAGGTGACTCAATAATTTGATCTAGTCATTCCTCTTTTTATTTTAGTGAATAAATCATAGGTGACTCAAATATTCGATCTAGTCATTGCCCTGTTCATTTTAGTTAATAAATCATAGGTGACTCAATTATGTGGTCTAGTCATTGAACGTCATAAATTAACTGGATTTTGAGGCACATTATTCTTCGCATTTGAAAGCAGAGTTGACTATTAAACTGATTATTTTCATTGGTTCATGAACACTTTTTAGCAATCGGCATTTACTACGTCTATATGGTTTATAAACCATGTCGTTTACAACGTTTATGTAATTTATACCGTATATCATAAAGTCCACTCCTTTTCGAAACATTTTTTTCAATTAACGGTTATGAATGTTGAATGATATCAATACTATAAAGCGTACACATTACTTAAACTTTATTAACACTCTGTATTTATTATGGATTTTTTATTTTATTTTTTGGACTGATTAGTTTTGTTAGTTATGAGAACATACAGAATAAAGGTGTGAAGTGAAGTAGTACGTAATTCTTTGTCTGGCTCAGACCTACATGGGTCAATAATAAGCAGTCAGACTTTTGAGTTCGCATAAAAATCAAATCTTTGACAGAAACTTACTTCCCTTAGAAGTAAATTCTTAGTAAAAATTGACCTCACATGAGAGTTAAATTCATAGAAACTGACTGTTCTTGAAATTCAAACCCTTGACTGAAACTGAAATCTCCTTAAAATAAAATCTTTGACAAAAATTGAGCTCACCTAAGAATTTTGAATGGCCCTGACAATAATTTGCACTCGTGGCATTATCATTAGCACTTTTTCACTTCTTCGATAGACACTCCTTCAATCATAAACCAATGACTTCGCTTTTACAGCTCTCGATGAAAATAAACAAAACAAACTTAATCCCAACCCAGTAATCACGGAACTACGGCATCGTCCTAATTATTTCCGCCGAAACTTCAACACGACGACGTTCCCACACCCTCCCCATTGAAGTCACATTACGCGACGTAGAAAGTCTCTCCTCCGTCACGTAAGTTCCAGGGGACAGCTTCTGAGGTCAATAATTTATTCCAAACATTACAGTTCCTCAGCGTCACCGGCCTCATTTCAAGTACTAAAGACTTCTCTAACTCCTATAAAAGGATCTTTATTTTGTAAGGCTCTCGAAAGCGTTCCATTCCCTCCAGGTCCTCGAGTTTGGCACCAAAAGGCTCAGCTTCTCCTATTTATTGTCCATTGTTCGCTGTAATGAAACGACTCAGGCCTGGATCTGGTCGGCAGTCTACTGTGCTGGCCCTCGTATTCTATTCATATGATGTCTACTGTGTGTGGGTATGTGGATGTCTATTGTGTGTGGGTATGTGGATGTCTATTGTGTGTGGGTATGTGTGTGGGAATGTGGATGTCTACTGTGTGTGGGTATGTGGGTGTCTACTGTGTGTGGGTATGTGAGTGTCTAATGTGTGTGGGAATGTAGAAGTTTGAGAATGTTGTGTGGCAGGATGGAAATATTCTGATTGCAAGCGGCAGTCAGGAGGCTTACTCCTTTATTGCTGTAATTGGTCACTAAAATGTTCAGGTGGAAAAATTTTCTGTTTTTTGTCTGGCATTTCCATTAATGTTCTTGCAGCATCAATGCAAACTGAAAGTAGAGTTCCAGAGAAATATTAATGAATGTATTAAAAATGTTAAATATTTTTCATGCAAAATTGCGCGCGTTATGTTCGAGAACTAACAGCGTGTCATGAGTGTTGTGTCAACGCAACATGCATCACGTTTGTTAATGTATGTTATATGCATACAACTAGTCTTACGCTGTTTTATATGTGTTAATGTGTGTGCATTTATACATGCCCGTTACTGTGTGTCCACTCACACACGTATACTACACACTAGTAGTATTCAAACTTGAACAAAAACTTGTTAACTCACTCACTGACGTGTCACGTGTGCCCAATTTAATTTAAATCACACTTCAATTAAAGAAGTGTCCGTGAAACACACATTGCCGTGACAGCTGATCACAGGAGAAGCAGCTTACCGTTTCTTGTCCTCTACAGCTTTTAATTTTCTTGCACGCCTTCGTTCAGCAAATTAGAAAGCGTTAGAAGCCTGGGAAAACTGTGGGATAAACTGAGACAGGTTGCTACTGCAAGGGAAAAGGTAAGAAATTTCCCGCAAAATGATGACTTGCATAGATAAGGGCGTAGTCATTTATTTGCATAAAATATCAAACCAAGGGGAACTGATATGAATATTGATCGTGTGATGTTAATTACTAAGTATTAGAAATTTTCATTGCGATCAGTAAAAATGATTTTTAACATGGGTCGATGATTTGCATTCTTCATCGAAAGTTTTGAATCTACAACATATAAAAAGAAAAAAAATTCAATCTTTGTAAAAAGTTAGCACAAGATTCTGATACTCGATTGTTAGTTGCCAATTTTTAGTTGTCAGCTAAAAATTGTCAATTTCCAGTTGATAGTTGGCACCTACCAATTGCCAATTTCCAGTTGACAGATGGTATTTACCAAGTGCCAATTTCCAGTTGACAGATAGTATTTACCAATTGCCAATTTCCAGTTGACAGATGGTATTTACCAATTGCCAATTTCCAGTTGATAGTTGGCATTTACCAATTTCCAGTTGACACTTACCAATTTCCAGTTGACACCAATTTCTGGTTGATAGTTGGCACTTACCAGTTGACAATTTCTTTAAAAAATCTAGCTCTCAGAAAGTAAGGTAGTGATCAAAAACTGAAGCTCGAGCGAATTGAAATTTACTCGGAATAAACAACATATGAAAAAGGAGGAAAACATAGAAAGATGCCGAGAAAATACACTTATGAGGAAATGACACAATGAAAAATGAGTTAGAAAATAAGAGAAAATTAAAATTACTGGACAATGAAGATGTCTGTGAATAAACGACGACTTAAAGGAATCCCAAAGTTAAGGAAAGTTTGTGTAATCAGAAAGGCGTAATGAAAAAGCAGGGAGAGTAATGCAAAAGGAATAATCATGTTAACAATAAGAGAGGAATAAAAGTAATGGATATAATGAGCAGGAAAAAACATACCAACAATCATAAACGCTTAAAAAATATGGAAAATACAGGACTTGATGTGAGGTATCCATGAGGGAGATATCCGTGTAAAAAGCATACTGGAGTGAGGTATCCATGAGGGAGATATCCGTGTAAAAAGCATACTGGAGTGAGGTATCCATGAGGGAGATATCCGTGTAAAAAGCATACTGGAGTGAGGTATCCATGAGGGAGATATCCGTGTAAAAAGCACACTGGAGTGAGGTATCCATGAGGGAGATGTCCGTGTAAAAAGCATACTGGAGTGAGGTATCCATGAGGGAGATATTCCACTCAGCAATAATTGAGGAAAGAAAATCCCACGTAATGGCCTCACCGGCGCTGCTCGAGGATCAAGCGTGGAAAGAAACGGAAAGTTTTGTGTGAACTTCAGCAGCTCTATTGCTTTTAATACTTGCAGAGCAATTGTTGGGGTAATTATCCTAGATGAAATGGATCGAACCCATAATGGAATGGGTTAAGTTTTCTTCAGTTTCGTTACAGGTTTTTTTTAACGTGAACTTTTCCATCTGACGGAGACCAGAGCGCATGCGATGTTCGAAAAATGTAGCTTAGTTTTCTTGTAATGTTCGTTAGATGTTTTAATGTTGAAGAGAAATGAATGCACTTGTGTTGGCCGCTGCCTCTCATTGCTGCGAGCTCACTGAAGACCAACTGAGAAATTTTACTGAACAGAAACCGTTCTAAGAAAATATTATTGGTAATGTAATGACTTTGCAGTTTTTACACTGTTATATTGCTTTTTTATTTAGATATAATTAATACTCTTCATATTTTTAATTTTTTTTATTCTTAACATGAACTCGATATTGGCCTTCAAATTTGAAGGTTAATTGAAGGGTGGAAAGCACTAGTGGACTACTTGCATTTTTTCCCATGGTAAATACAATATATTTTCCCTGGGAAAAAATGCAAGTAGTCCACTCCCGTGCTGTCGCTAACACAGCGCTGACAGAGGCGATTACGATCCAGTAGTTTACTATATGAAGGGTGGACAGCACTAGTGGACAACTTGCACTTTCTCCTGTGGGAAAAAATGCAAGTAGTCCACTAGTGCTTTCCACCCTTCAATTGTACTGGAAATGTATATGTCATTTTATTATTTTAATGAAATGAATTTCTTTGCTCCAGATCTAATATTTGTTCTATTTTTTGAAAAAATATAACGGTATTCGTCATTTAGAAAATAATTTTCTTAACGTTCTTTCGCAAAGTTAGTCTTCTATAATAAATTTCAGAATTTTCAATGATGATTGTTTTCTGCAACTGAATTTTAGTTACAATTTAAAAGTTAATTTCTTAAAATTTTCGAGTGGTTATCAATCCATAATTGGGTACAGCTTAGGAATTGAGAACAGGTTCATAATTGGGAACTAGTTGGTAATTGGGTACAGGTTCAGAATTGGGTATACACTCGTACATGGGAATTGGTATGCGTATGACATCGTAAATGGGTTCTAATATCATTGGTCTCACTTTTCCTGAAGACAACAAAGGTTCATAGGTAGAAATTTCAAATGAGTAGAAAATTGCTGCACTTTCAGCATATATTTTGGATTTTCTTGAATTGGAATATCACTCAAACTTTTGAGAACATTTCTCATAGCATCTATCTCTTGATGGTCTAGAGACGGAAATTAGATCGGGGTTGATTCCTAATAAACCGATACTCATACTTAGTTGTTTTTTTTTCGTGGAGTTATTGTGATGCAATAATTATTTTATGCGTCAAAGGAGGCAATGTTTCATGAAGCCAGTTGTACACTCAATTTTGCCTTGCCTTGTGTCAGTTGTACCCTCAACTATGTCTTGTGACCAGTTGTACCCCCAACTATGTCTTGTGACCAGTTGTACCCTCAACTATGCCTTGTGACCAGTTGTACCCTCAACTATGTCTTATCCCAGTTGTACCCTCTACCATGCATTAAATAAACAGTTCTCGCACGGTACTAATCGTAGTATAAAGAATTAGTGACAGAGTCATACGAGTAATACTTCACTTTAATATCCCCATGCTCGTAATCTTCTCTTCCGTAATAGATGTCCTCAAAAACATGGGGAAAAAGTTCTCAAATGTCAGAACTCTGATATTAAGCTCTATTTCACTAAAAATTTGTTTTTTTAAATGCCTTTGCTCAACATATATCTGGTTGAGAACTTTTTTGTCTCGATGACATACTGGCTGTCAAATTAAATGAATCATGGCAACATTTTTATTGAACTTGGCAGCGTAGGATCTTGAAAAAATATAAATTTCAGTTCTTCTTAGAAATATAAGACAGACAGTGAGATTTTTCCGTTCTTGGGTCAAGTTTGTTCACGATGGAGCATAATTAATACTTATGCTTTGAAAAAAGGTTCCTTCTGAAGTTCAACAAAGAGTTATCATACAGTTCAACCATTCCATTCATTCTCTTTTTACTAGAATAGATTTTATTTTGAAAACGTACCGACCTAATTCAAGTATGTCCAGTTGAGAACTTGAATTTAAGCTCCTTCTCTAAGAAAATATTGCGTAAAGTGCCAAGGCTTTTCCTGACGCTATGTCTCCGTTGAATAGCTTCATAATTAATGTGTCCCAAAAATTACCTCATCTTTGAAGTTCCAAATTTCCATGCATCAGATCTTTCGACAAAATTTTCCTGTGGTTCACTCTATGGTTAACTAACGAGTCTGATGAATGTTATTGAATCGCAGGGTGATCTTTGAACAGTAATTTTTTGGAATTATTCATATGCTTGTAATGATCGTCTTAGATTTTCTACGTGTACTCGTATGTCATCGGAAAATTCAAATTCTGGTAGTAATCACCGTAGATTTTGCTTCAGTACAAGCGGGAATAATTCAAATTCTGGTAGTGATCACCGTAGGTTTTGTACATGTATTGTATGGAATAATTCAAATACTGATGTGATTACCGTAGAGTTTTCAAGGTAACATATTGAATAATTCAAATGCTGGTAGAGGTCAAAAGTGGGACTTTCAACAGATTTCTCTATGGAAGACTCCTTTGATGTTGTACCCTGTCTCAGGAATGCATTGAAATTCGAGCGTGGTCGTTTATGGCTCGTAAGAAAATTAAAGTGGATTAAAATAATAATTATGAGCGAAATTTAAATTTTGAAATAAATTCAACTTAATATAATATAAATTGATGTTTTTAAGACGAGTACAGTTTTACGTAACGGGTTCAGGCACGACTTTTTAATCTTATTAAGATCTCTCAGGTTTGCATGAAGCGGGATATACATGTACATATCTTCCAGTTTTTTATATATAAGTCTAGGAACTATTTCAAAATTTGTTATCGAAATTGGTTGTAAAAATGCTTGAAACAAACAACGTAAAGGAATTCATCACAGAGGGAAAAAAGTTCATCACACAGGGAAATATTCACCACCGAGGGGGGAAATTCAACACAGAGAGGAAAGATGATCCCCAAACAAAAATTCAACGTCGGTGAAAACTCAACACAAGAGAAAAGGTAAAAGATATACGTTCAGTGCATCAACCATTGCTTAACATGAGCCTTAACCTGAGCTGCAGTTGACTGATCCAAGAACATTGACAAGCGCTTTGTCGGAGAGTACAGCTTTCAAATTCTGGGAGTGGAGTGTGTCTCGAAGCAAGAGAATCTCGAGCATGAAAAGTCTGTCGCATGGAGGGTCTCGAAAATAAATCTCGAATATGAGGAGTCTCTAATATGAGAGTCTCGAACATGATCCTCGAAAATTAAGAGTTACGATTGTCATGATTAAATACGAGTACGATGCAGGATTGGAAGGTCTCGAATCTTCGAAGTCTCGAGAATGGAGAGTCTCAAAAGTTGAGAATTTAGATGATGAAGTACCTCGAGTCTTAAAATGACCACTCTAAAACATGAAGAGTTTTGAAGTTTAGGAATAGAGGAAATAAAGATACCTCATATACGAAGAACAGAGGCAATAAAAAGACCTTGAAGACAATTGCAATACACGACAACGGAAGCGAGTCGTACGAATTGCAAATTGAACGAACGAGTTTATTATTAATGCGTGAGTTAATATTTGTTGAGTTTAATATTGATAGGTGAGTTAATATTTGTTGAATAATTTAATATTGATAAGCGAGTTGATAATTATTGAATAGTTTAATTTTAATAGTCGAGTTAATATTCATTGCAGAGTTTAATATTGATAGGTGAGTTAATATTGATAGGTGAGTTAATAGTTATTCTGGAGTTTAATATTCTTTAGAGAGTTTTGTATGGAAATTTTATTCATTGGTGCATTATGGTTATTATTTGCATTAAACACAGAAATAATACTCACTCATACAAGACGTAATGCATCCTCATACAAAAAATATTACGTCCTAATACATGAAGTATTGCGTATTCTTACAAGATGTATTGTGTCCTCATACACGAAGTATTGTGTCCTCATACACGAAGTATTGCGTCCTCATACACGAATATTGCGTCCTCATACACGAAGTATTGCGTCCTCAAACACGAAGTACTGCGACCTCATACAAGAAGTATTGCGTCTTCAAACACGAAGTATTGCGTCCTCATACACGAAGTATTGCGTCCTCAAACACAAAGTGTTGTGACCGCATACAAGAAGTATTGCGTCTTCATACACGAAGTACTGCGACCTCATAAAAGAAGTATTGCGTTCTCAAACACGAAGTACTGCGACCTCATAAAAGAAGTATTGCGTCCTCGTACCAGAAATATTGCATTTTCCTACACACAAGGAAGAAACAGGTTTTTGTTCAGTTCCTGGACGAATAGAGAAAGCATGGTGCAATTTTTTTCGAGCATCGGACGAGTTCTAATAATTTTGAGAAGCTGTGCCATTTCTCAACAGTTCTTTCCGATTCTTTTGGGCTTAGTTGGCCTTTCTTTACGAGCGGACCCTCGTGTGAACAAATCGAACCAATTCCCTTCGAGGCCCCAACGTTCCCCAACATCGTGGGGGGATTTAAACAAGGGGAAAGGAGGCAAGGGGAAAGGGGAGAGAGTGTTCTCATATAAAAAGTGCAGGGACAGGTGGCACTAGACAGGTCCTTAGGGGAAGACAATTTATTGAGGGGAGTTACTGTCTGAGTAGGGGAGCCCCTGTTCACAAACTGTAGAACAGGTGGTTCAAGACACCGTCCTTAGGGGAGGACAATTTACTTAGGGGAATAGATGTCTGAACAGGTAAAGATTCGAAGCATCCTGGGTGTCGGCACAGGTAAACAGTAGAAACCTAGGTGTCAGCACAGGTGAATAATGTGTAAGCTTAAGAGGGAAAAAATGTGCAACAAACAGTTTTTATAGAGAAGCAACCATTTTGAAAGAAGGAGTTCATACAGATAAAATAATAACCATAAAATTACACGAACACGTAGGCCAATTTGAAGCTAGAAAGATTCTAAGCAATGAGTTTCCTGGCAAGAAATTAGGAGGATACTTGTGGGCAAGATCGAGACTTCGAAGAGCACAGTCATCTATCAAGGATAAGAAGTTGTCCACGTCTGGAAAAAGTGGTGCTGCTAAAAAAAAATTGAGTGAGAGCAAGAGAGCAACTTCACCAAATGGAACTGGAACGACCGGAAATAAGGAATTTATCTTAGATTATTCTCTGTGGATGAATGTAGGTTCCTTAAAGAATGTTGAGCACATTATTTTCACGGGATTTATATCCAAGTGAATTGTAAGGCATTGCTAAAATATGCATGAAATAATACGAGTATTGCAGTGTCTAGGAGTTAAATAAGAATGAAAAAGAAAATGAATTAAAATTACATGAATGAATGACTTAAAAGAACAAGAATAAAATAAAAGTACATTCCAATAGGAAGACTGGAGTGCACCCCAATAGGAAGACTGGAGTACATTCCAATAGGAAGACTGGAAAATTAACTGTTCGTCTTCCGATGGTCGGATAGCTTTAAAAAAATCACAATACTGCATTGAAGCCAATTCATACAGTTTTGGAATTCAATTTTTTGGCTTTAATATGGAACTTAACTTACTACGTTTTGGAATGGAATTTCATGCAATTTCATCACAACATAGAACCGAGTTCATCCTATTTTGGTTGCCAATTCCCAAAAAGATAATTTTAATGTCATAATAACCCCATCATATTTTGGTATCCAATCCCAGTATAATTAATTTGTACACGATATTAACCTCATCATGTGTTCGTAACCAATTCTGAAAAGTTATTTCCAACATGATGTTATCTTTATCACTTATAGAGCATAATCAAAGCTTGTAGATATCATTTCGCCCATAGCCTCAGTGTTTCCAGTTTCCTTCCACCTTCTCTGAACAGAAACTTCTGGATCTGACTACATTTGACAGACGCTCAGAACTTGCTATGTTTCAGGCAAGGAAATATTTGAAACAGAGTATCTCCGAAGACTGGACTGCTTTTAGGGACTATGCTCAGTTCCCAGTTGAGGGTCTGTGGGGATTGAACTTTACTGTAACGAACGGACGCGAAGTATGACGACGGAGTGTGTCAAAATATGCACATTTCCTTGTCATTGTTTTCTCTTTATTTGTGGAAGAGACTTTGTTTCGGAGAGACAAATGAAGTGGAGCATAGAAATGTGTTCTGAAATATGTGCATGAATATGGGATTTCCTCGTTATTTTGTGACATCAACTTGCATAGATTTTCTCATAAGTCTTCTTCATATAAACTTCATCCGGAATAAAGTATGGAAAAGTAGAGATGCCTCTACAACAATTACTTGATAGTTATAATAAATGTCTCATGTTTACGTTACAAAACATACCTAGAGCTTTAAAAAGTTATACGAAGTGACCAAAAAGTTGTGAATTTTATAAATTTGTATAGAAAAAATTCTCTCTATAATGTCCTCTCACACAGGAAGGTAGTATGTTACTCAAAACGGAGAAGCTTCTCAGTTCTTTTGCTTTTGAGATCTCCGTGGTACCTCCCTGAAACATTAGTCCTCATACAACCTAATCAATCTGGTCGGAAACAGTTGGTGCACAGTCAAGAAAATTTCCGGCATCAATGTTCCGGAAAATATTCCTGAAATAATTTTTCCATCATTGTTTTTTGTTCATTTTTAAGAGAATAATGCATTAAGCTAAAAGTATAATGTATGAGATACATTTTTAGATTTTTTCTCTGCACTAATTGTTTTTAACTAACGCTTAAGTTTTATGCACTAAGTGTTTCCGACTAGAAACAGTATAAAACCCTGTGGTTATTAGGGAAAGTGCTCCAGCTGGCGATGAGAACAGAAAGTTTAACTGAGGACAGTTGTCATGATGCATTTCCAGTTTTTATATCACCAGAAGAGCAGAACTGAATTGCAAAAAGAGGATTTTAGTTACAGATCTTCATTTTTACACGAGTGCAGCTGTTGCATTTTCGTATCCAGAATACAAATTGTTTTACATTCACTGAAAAACTATTTGGAATTTTCGCGGCAAGTTTGTCAAATCTGCAGTTGACATTCTGGTAAACTTTCTGGCAACTCTGTTTTTTAAGTCTGCAGTTAACATTCTGGCTAACCTTCTGGCAACGCTGTTTTTCAAGTCTTCAGTTGACATTCGGGCAAAGTTTTTAGGCAAACTTGATAACGTATGAAATATTTTGTATGTTTTGTTTTACTGCAGAAACTAGTTCATGCTTTAGCTATGAAAGGTTTACTGAAATATTGTTTTCTTTATTTCGGTCTTGCATAAATATTCATATATCATTTGTTCAGTTTCGCCGAAAAGAATTGCAACCGTTACGTTCACTTAATTTTACAAGAATAAATTTAGATCAACCTTTATGATTAAATATTTATCAGGTGCTGCACGAGAATAATGTTAGGATAACCTTTACTTGCCCTTTGCTTAGCGAGAGTAATTTTCAAAGAACATCCAAGCTATAAACTAATCCGTATCAATTTATCTTCAACGAGCAATGCACTCATTGTACTTAGTTTGTTATGTTTCTATTTCTTTTGTAATAAACAGTTATATTTCTTCCTTCTTTGTGTTTCTATTTCTTTTGTAATAGACAGTTATATTTCTTCCTTCTTTATGTTTCTATTTCTTTTGTAATAGACAGTTATATTTCTTTATTCTTTATGCTTTTATTTCTTTTGCAATAAACAGTTATATTTCTTCCTTCTTCATTTTTCTTTTATCATGACTTGTAAGTCAGGGCTTCGCTAAGTTTATAGTCAGTGCCTATGCATCAACTTTAAGAATAAAAGTAGTTACGAGGAGACGAAAGACAGCGAACAACAAATTGTTGAATATTTATCAGGTGTCTGAAGTGAATGTTTCTCTTGCAAAGTTTCTACTTCTGCAGCTGTAATGGCAGCTTTATAACAGCGGTTGTCATGCTGCCAAACTTACTGGTTCTTACTCTGCAGCTGCAAAATATTTGCTTCAGAGCTGCGCGATTTCTTCTCTACAGCTGCCAAACATTTGCTTCAGAGCTGTTTGATTTCTGCTCTGCCACTGCAAAATATTTGCTTCAGAGAAGTGCAATTTCTGCTCTGCGGGTGCAAAATATTTGCTTCATGGCTGTACGATTTCTGCTCTGCGGCTGCAAAATATTTACTTCAGAGCAGTGCAATTTTTGCTCTGCAGCTGCAAAATATTTCCTTCATGGCAGCGGAATTTCTGCTCTGTAGATGCAAAATATTTGCTTCAGAGCAGCGCAATTTCTGTTCTGTAGCTGCAAAATATTTGCTTCAGAGCAGTGCGATTTCTCTGTATCTTTGGCTCTTAGAAGTCGCATTAGTCCCGATGACGACGTTCATTAGGACATGTTAATTATAAGACATGTTGATTAGGACGCGTTAATTAAGGCACCTGCATTAAGAAACGTTAATTAAGACACGTGAAGTAGGACACATTAATAAGATCACGTTAGCTATAACCCATTATTTAAGAGACGTTACCAAAGACAAAACAATTAAGACACAGTAATCAAGACAACACAGTGAATAATTTAACAGGAATTGAAAAACAAGGAATTAAATTCGACCGCTGGCATTTGCCAGATCGTAAAAAAAGTTAACAACATGAAAATGAATATATTTTAACTGATGAGAAAAATATTTAGTTTTCAACGTCGGAAAAAACTGAAAAACGTGCAGAAAATAAGTTAGTGTAACTTTGCGGTATTTTCACCCACTGAAACAAATTTTTACATCGTCAGCAGTTCCAAATTTTTCAGACTTATAGGAAAAAATAAAGTGAGCCAAGTATAAAAATAAGGAAAACACAAAGTAACCATAGGAAAGAATAAAGAAAAACAAAGCAAATCAAGTGAAAGCATAAAAAAGTAAAGTAAATTAAGTGAAAGAATAAGGCACTTCAAGTTTATGAATACGTTCTCAAAAATTATGTAGAAATTTCATCGAAAAATGTAATAAACTCAACTTTGTTGTGAGAACAAAACCAGGCAAATTTTATGCATTGCATCAATAAATGAGAAAAAGAATTATAATTTCATCCACTTGCCTGTCAATCATCTGAAAATATTTTTTTAACGTATTAAAACCGTGTTTTCAATAAAACCAAAGCTTTGTCAATCCGAATCCAATCCAATCAAATAATCCCAATCAATTTGTTTCAAAGCCAAGCTGCTGTGCGAGCAGGCAGGTCTTTCTTTGTCTTTCTCGCAGTGATCTAATGACGGATAAAAATGCTATCTCTATTAAACCTTAAAATTTACCCTGGTTTGATACTGAAATTAATGTGATAACATAGTTTGATATTTATCACAATTTGATGTTCAGATTATTTTGTTGTTCAAACGGATTAGATGTTCACTATATCCTTATGTTCAACATTGTTAATTTTTACCCTTCTTTGAGCGTCACCTGCTCTAATGGTTACTATTTAAGTAATTTTGATTCTCTTTCCATGTTCTTTTAATTTTATTGTTTACTTAACCTTGATGGTCTAAATTCTTTAGCTTTATCTTTGTTTGATGTTCATGCATATTTCATGTTCGCTTTAGTTCGATGTTCACTTTAGTCTGATGTTCACCCATACTTGATGTCCACACATACTTGAAGTTCTTTTTGGTTCGATGTTCACACGTATTTGATGTTCATCTAACTTTGATGTTCACACATACCTGATGTTCACTTAATTTTGTTGTTCACTTAGTTTTGATATTTGCTTTTGGTTGATGTTCACACTTTTCCATCATTGTTCAACTGAGTTCTCTCCAGTGTCAGGTTCATTTCCCAAATTCAATTGCTGTGTTTTAAACTTCTTCACTCATGCCTGGAAAACGTCAAAACGACTGCCTTTTATCCAAAGAACAACTCGTATAAGCTTTTTCAAAATCACGGATATCATGTCGATATGTCGTACCAACCGTTTAAGCAATTTCTTAAAGCAGCCAGTTTCGATATCTTATCTAAAGACCCAATTTACTAAAGCTGGATTTTGCTTATTTTCCAGGCGTCCATCCAGAGCTTTAAGTCAGATTGCTTCTACCGGATTACTTTCAGCCGGATTACTTGCACGGGATCGTAGCTCGGAAGCAGCTATACAAGCAGCAGCTTTTAGGATTGTGATTTGTGTAATAATTCGGATAGGACTCATTGAGGTCGACTTCATGGAGCTCTTTTGTCCATAAGGAAGCCACAAAGATTTTATGTTTGCCAATGACACGGAATGAGAGACCTTTGCGTGAGTGCACGGCTCTTCCACGTCTATAAAAGACGAGCACGATTTTCTTCTCTTACTTTTTGATCGGGCTCTGAGATGCAACATTACTTGCATACGATTAGAGAACAATGCAATGCGATCTTCTTTGTAAAGTTGTAGTTTGGCTCTAAAGTGCAATATTACTTTCATGAGATTAGAGAACAATGCAATGCAATCTTCTTCCTATAGTTCCGGTTTGGCTCTGAAGTGCAACATTACTTACATAATGCATTGCTCACAGTCTGTCGAGAAACAGTTGTCCCTACTGCTTTAAGTTCTTTTATTAATTCTTCTCATGTAGTTTCAGGCTCTTGAGAAATAATTTCGACCATATTTCCTGATTGATCAGGGGAAACCATGATCGGAAAATGCACTTTTAACTGCTTTGCAATTGCCCTATGATCTTTATCATCGACATGGGCTGAGACTAATCGATCTCGGAGATCTACATTGAGCTTTCCACATGATGTTTACTGGCTAACTCATGACTCAACACTGCAGACGTGTCAAATGGCAATCAGATTGAAGAATAGGTGTTTCAAGAATGTAAAGATACTTTTAAATTGGTGTTTTGATATTTAGAATCTAAAATCATCTCAAATTGAATGCTAAATTTATTTGAATCGAGATAATAAAATTTTTTCCGCAAGTGTGCTCAATAATTTCAGTCTAGTGGATTTGTGTTTTTTGTTAAACATTTTATTCCATAACTTACAGTTACATTTTTGAGTAGTTCTGTACTCCTTATATTGAAAGCCTTATTTCAGTATAATTTGGTCTTGGTACTTATCATCATAATTAATGAAAAGTAAATAAATAACTTTTTGCAAAATATGTTGAATACTTTTTAATTTAACTGTAATTTTTAAGTTCTTGTAGCGCGAAATTATGTAATTATAATCGTGTAGTTCTGGAAAATTATAACTAGACTATGTCATTCCACCCTCTGACTTGGTTAGAAATAAGCACCTGTAGCTCAACCATCGGAAAGCACATGAAATAATACCTTTTAATACAGGGATACCTGCACCACCTTAAGCCGTTATAACTCACTGATCTCACTTCTTAATTGAGCTCTTGAGTTCAATTAAGGTAAGATGCTTTAAGTTAATTGAATTGCAGAATGCACCACTTCATCTTCTTTTATTTCAAGAATATAATTATCAACTGACGTCACTTTATTTGTTAAGCTTTAAGTAACACACTCCCATGATTTAAAAAACTAAATGGTCCAAGAAAAATAATGCACTGGTCCGTTGCCTAAAGAAATTATTTCTGGAATTTATCTGTATTTACATGCAATAAAAATCAAAGTTTAAATAACCGTCGTTTTATTTTACTACGACTAATGTACCTTCATAAACAGAGTAATGTGTGTGCAGAATTAAATTCAGAACAAAGAAATGTTTTAAAAGAATTACATCAAACAAAGGCCTACATTTTCCGTCTCTTGAATCCAATTTTGTTCCAGATCTTGATTTTATTTTGATGTTACAGCGCCTGACACACAAACGCGGCGCAAGTTGTGCAAAGCATGATTAATTTCCAGAAAATGGTGACCTAATTTGCTTAGCCATTAACATACATATTTCTTGATTACTCTTGTGTTACTGTGATGAATAGTTCTAGTTATATGAAGGTAGAGTTCAGTTGCACCACTATGACTATGAGAAAATCAATTGCAAGTGTACTTAGGAATAAAATAGAATACATCAATAGGAAAGAGCCGTTTGATCCTCTCTTGGGCTGCTACCTAAATTCCATATTGTCTACAGTTAAGGCATCAATCACGCACAGGCATTATAGTCAAGCATACGTGTGGCAATCATGAGCTTTGTTGCGTTGTGCTGTGCTGGTTATGTGAAGTCTATCCTGATTCAAGAAATAATTTAAATGACGAATTGATAAAATAAGGAAAATACTCATATATGATCATTCTTTGAGTTGAAAGTTTTTCAATATATTCGTACATAAGTCAGTACAACATCGAGTGAAGCGTTATTGTTCGATGCTGTTTCATGAGTAAAAATATTTTATGAATAAAAATGGTGTTCTGTGCGGAAAAGTCACTCTACGAGTAAAAATGTTGTTCTACGAAGGGAGACATTCCATCAGTAAAAACGTCATAGCTCGATTCAAATCATTCCTTCATGAGTATAACGTTGTTTTACGAGTAAAAACATTGTTTTATCACCAAAAACGTTGTTATATGATTAAAAACGTTGCTGTATGAGTAAAAAGGTTCTTTTACAACTATAAACGTTCTGCAAATGAAAACTTTGTTCTAGGTGTACAGTGACTTGTAAAAATTTTAGTCTAGCCATGCAAATTCTTCAGAGAAAGAAGGCTTGCATATCTAGGTAGTGACGAGAGCAGTTACGCTTGATACCCGATTATATAAAATAGGGTAATTTTCTATTTATGGTATTCAGCCTACTAGTCTTGGACCAGACCATGAAGCTAGGGAATCTTCTTGAGACATTATGAAAGACATACTTTATTAAAAAAGTAAAAGCTTGACCTAAGGTTTCCGAAAAATTTGACCACGTGACCGAAATTTTAACGATCTCACATCTAGTAGAACTTGAATCGTTGGTTTGATAATGAGCCCCATGGGAGACAAGGACATCTTTATGTTTAGAATAGAATTGTTTATGTCAACAGAATTGGGTGACTACCCACGTCCATCCAGTAAGTCCCCATTCACGCACAGGCACCAGTACCCACTGATTATGCACAGATTAATAGAAAAAACTACCACTCACAGGCACCAGTACCCACTGATTATGCACAGATTAATAGAAAAAACTACCACTCACAGGCACCAGTACCCACTGATTATGCACAGATTAATAGAAAAAACTACCACTCACAGGCACCAGTACCCACTGATTATGCACAGGTTAATAGAAAAAACTACCACTCACAAGCACCAGTATGTTCATTTTCAGAATGGTGAACAAAAAACTGTTTTCTATGGACCGAGGAAGGAGTGAAGTTGCCGTACGATGGTTAAAATCTAACTTCATGACGGTCGTTACTCTGGTCATCTTTCCTAGCACTTTTATTTTAAGGGATGGGAGGTTAAAATGTTGCACATTTTTATAATTCGAATCATGAACAAACCAAACCATCTTTTACAATTTTTCAAAATTGACAAGCAGTTGAATAAAGTATTTCAATACGCTAATATTTAATTCCAATACGTTTCGCATTTGGGTTTTAATGGCAGACCGACTTATGTAACAAACTTTTTCAGCTCATATCATTGATTTATAAATATATTTTTATTAACTCTGAAATTTACTGTTCTTCGATTACAATAAATAATCTTTTTTCAATATACCAATATAAATAACTATACACCTAAGCATTTATTTCAATGTTCTTCGATGAGGATGAGAAAATCCTTGGCTATGTGGATTGGAATTCCGGATGGAACATCACGTTAGACAAGAGCTTAAAAAGCAGGATTTTGGAGAAGGTCTCGTTCACTGCTTGAAGTTTGCGCTCACAACTAACTGGAGAACTTAGCCTCCATTTGTTATAGGTATCGTTCTTCAGAACTTCCTAGAGAACTTCAAGCTCTAGTTGGAAGAGCAGATGAAAGACGGAGAACGTTACTAGACGACCAAGCTTTGTTTAGTAGAAGAAACGAAGAGCTTTGTAAAGAAATTTAAACTTTGTTCTGTGAAATTAGGGGTAAGGCGGGTGAGGATTTTTACATGAATTAAATGTTTGTTTTCGGAAGCTTGCTGAAAAATATTTCTAAAAACTGCACCGTTTATCTAAAACCCTACTAAGACAAAGTTCTTTGTAATGAGAAATATCAAATCAGAAATTAATGATGAAGAGGCTTGCTCTATCTTCTGTATTTTTGAAAACAGCATTTTCTGATAGGGGAATACAAAGAAAATCATTTGGAGTTCAGATAAACATAATGTCTTAGTAAATTATGTGATGAATTACTGGTAGTAGAAGATGCACCTGCATGCAGTTTTAAATTGAACGTAGAGTTCCACTTGCAGTAATCTAGTGACAATCTGTAGGAAATATAAGTGATGCAGTGACAAGATGTAGTAAATACAAGTCATGTAGAGACAAGAGGTAGAAAATACAAGTACTGTAGAGACAAGAGGTAGGAAATATAAGTAATGTAGAGACAAGAGGTAGGAAATACAAGTAATGTAGAGACAAGATGCAGGAAATACAAGTAATGTAGAGACAAGAGGTGGGGAACGTGAAGTAAACTTCATAAAATATCATATTTATTTTAGAAGTAACCCAGCTCAATAAGAAATAATTTATTGGGAGAATAATGAAACGTATCATAAGAATTAAATTTTAAAATTTAATTCCACAAATCGTGACAATTTCGTCGTAAGAATACAACACAAAATAAAGGGATGTGCATGGTGTAGCTGTCGCTGGGGTGGGGGGGGAAGCAGTCTAAGTTTTCTACCAGGAACGTGAATTATTACGGTTCTCTTCTGCAAAAAATTATGGTGCTTCTTATCGTAAATTCGAATGTTATTTGTAGCAGCGCACTATTAAGGCAAACAGGGCTTTAGACCCGTAAACTGCAGTTCAGATGTTGTATTAAAAATCAGAGTAATCGAAAATATTATTTTTTCGTACGTTCTAAACAAACAAATGATCGGATTGAAGAAAGCGAGAAAACAGGGCGAGGAAACCAGTGCTGAGTTTCTCAGTTTGATTTTATGTTGGAAGCTAGAAAAATAAATGGAAATTATGTCCGTGATGTCACCCTCGAGCCAACAATTTAAGAATGTCGCAACCACAGTGGATCTACAAAGACAACATCAATAGAAACGATTAATAAATAAATGTTTCTTCGCTATGAGTAAAAATTCGTAGCACAAACACCGATATTAATATTGTTCAGGGGACGTGTTTGTGTGATTGCAATGCAAGTTAAATTAGTGCCATCGAAAACTTAAAAACGACCAAGCGTTTCAAGCACTTCAACACTGCCTGATTCAACACTGGCCTGATGTGTTCACGAACCGAGAAAAGCAAAAGATTTTTGAAGCCTCAGCTTAGCATGAACGCATCTCGAGGACGGGGGCAAGCACACAAGAGCTATGAATATTCAATATGAAACCCTGGAATTTCTGCGGAATTCTTTTCCCATCAAATGAGAAGCAAATCTCATTGTGCATTAGAAAACAAACATGGCGGCATCGTCATCAATTTTAACAGAGGAATTAAAGCCGCATTCCCAACACTACATTCGCGAATGCGAAATGTCCACCACATTCACATTCAAGGCACAGAAATGTCACGTCCTCGGGAAGTGCCATCTCTAAATCCTAGCATTATTTTTCTGCTTTCTCTCCTAGGCTGGGACCAAGTTTTGTTTTGGTGATAATCTTTTTAATTGGTGACTTGATAACCACAAATACAGAAAAGTTTAGTTCAAGTTTAGTCGTGATGATGCTTTTTATGACTTGATGCCTGGAAACAAAAAGAAGTGTAGCCCAACTTTAGTCATGATAATTTTTGTGACTTGGTGACTTGAAAAATTCAGAGCTCAACAAATCCTTACAAGATTAGTACGAACTTAGAAATTATAAATTAACCAAATAATTTTTCTGAGGTATTTTTTATTTTCGACATACTTCATACATGAACCAGTTTTCCTACAAATTTAAGAAATTCAATTCCATTTGACTTAATTTAATTAATTTTTCGTACAAATTTAATTTTCGACTATCCAGCAGTTTCTTGAAGAAACGAAAATATAGCATATTGATACATTTATTTCATTTTTTCGTTTTCGAGAATACAATCCCTACAAACCCGTAATTCTGATGACGCATAATTCAGAGCCTGAACGGTTGCACGGACACAAGAATCAGGAATTTTGAATAAATGCTCTATTTTGCAAGGAATTTTACGAGTACGTGTGAAAGCTCAAAATCTAACCAAATCGTGCCATAAAAATTCATGAGAGAGCTCCAAAGGACAGTTTTAGGGTCAGGATTTAGAAATACGAATTCATGCTCCGATTTAAAGGGCAAATGGAAGAAAAATTTATGATCGATTTACTGAAGTTTTGGACGGCAAAAATCGACCCGTGACACAGGGCTGTGATCTAAGAAAGAGAGAACCACTCTCTCAATTCACGCTTCTCTAAGTTAGGGGCCCAGGGAAGGAAACTTTGTCTACGAATAGGAAAACTTTCTAAACTTGGTGAAATGAGCGAAGCAATCTTGGGTTATGGATAAGGGTTTTCTTTTCTGAAGAAGTGGGTTGCAGAAAAGAAGTTCTGATTACGATTATAGTTATTTTCTGACAAAAGGGATACAGGAAAAGAAACTGTGGTTACGATTATGGTTATTTTCTAAAAATATGAGCCCAAGAAAAGAAACTGTGATTACGGTTATGTTTATATTCTGACAAAAGGGATACAGGAAAAGAAACTCAGACTACGATTATGATTATTTCCTAACAATATGAGCACCAGATAATTAAGCATAAGTAGATACATGAAAAAAGTCAAGTTCCCTGTATGGTTATTTTCAAAAGTGAATAGTGGATGGAGAGCTTTAGTTGTGAACATGGTTATTTTTAATGATATAAATATGTGGAATAAAATTTTAGTTACAAATATGGTGATTTTCTAGAACATATAAACGAGGAAAAAACTTTAGTTGCAGTAATGATTATTTCCAGGAAAATAAATTTCAGTTACGAATATAACTATTTTTTAAAATATAGATACAGAAAAACAAAATTTGATTTAGAATATATGTTTTCTGAAGAAGTGGCATGAGGAAAGCAAAGTTAGTTGCAGATGAACTTATTTTTCGGGTAATACTTTGCGCCGACAAAACTACTCAGATAACAATTTGCCTAGATAACACTTTGCCTAGATAACACTTTGCCTAAATAACATTTTTCCAAGGTAACACTTTGCCTAGATAACACTTTGCCTAAATAACATTTTTCCAAGGGAACACTTTGCCTAGATAACACTTTGCCTAAATAACACTTTACCTAAATAACATTTTTCCAAGGTAACACTTTGCCTAGATAACACTTTGCCTAGATAACACTTTGCCTAGATAACACTTTGCCCAGATAACACTTTGCCCAGATAACACTTTGCCTAGATAACACTTTGCCTAGATAACACTTTGCCTAGATAACACTTTGCCTAGATAACACTTTGCCTAGATAACACTTTGCCTAGATAACACTTTGCCTAGATAATGCTTTGCCTAGATAGCACTTTGCCTAAATAACACTTTGCCTAGACAACACTTTGTGAAGGTAACACTTTGCCTAAGTAACAGTTTGAAAAAGTAACACTTTAATTAGGTAACACTGTCCAGGTATAATAACACTGCCCACGTAACACTGCGCCCGTAACACTGCCTCGGTAACACTTTTCCTGCCACTAGGTAAAAATGGAAAATTTGACTGAGAAGAAGTATGTTGCTAGCTCTAACACTGAACTGATTTTGGCACACCTTGCTTCGTTGGAGATAAAAGAAGTCACAGGTTTTGGCAAGCTGGGAGCTCGGGCTTGTCACTGTCATCTGCAGGCTCGCCTACGCCCCAACCACTCTGCCTTCATTAGAAATTTATAATCAGCCCAATTAAAATCACCACACTTATAATCAGTACACTTATGATAAACACAATCATAATCTGCACACTTATAATCAGTAGACTTTTAATGAACAGACTCATAATCACCACACCTATAATCAATACTTATGATGAAGAGAATCAGTGTCAACACACTTATAATCAGCAGACTTACGATGAACAGAATCATAACCAGGACACCTATAATCAGTAGACTTATGATGAACAGAATTATCATTAACACACTTATAATCAACAGATCACAATGAAAAAACTTATAATCAGCACACTTATAATCATCAGAATTAATTCTACACGCCACGACGAATAATTTGAGTACTCTGATTATCTGTGCGAGTGTAACGCAGGAGTCACGTGTGTGTATGAGGACGCTGTTATTTGCTTGGGGAGAAAACTTCTTACAGGTAAGTAACACGCAAATATGCCTTGCATTATTGCGAACGCATCTCACAGACACAAAACACATCTCACAGACACAACACCTCACAAAACACATCCACCCCCTCAAACACAACACAACACAGTTCGAGACACACATCTCCGGCTCTCAATATAGTGCACAGCTTGCGTTCTCTGAACGCCGTTAAATCAACTTGCTTGGTGCACAGCTTGCGTTCTCTGAACGCCGTTAAATCAACTTGCTTGGTGCACAGCTTGCATGCTCTGAACGCCGTTAAATAAACTTGCTTGGTGCACAGCTTGCATGCTCTGAACGCCGTTAAATAAACTTGCTTGGTGCACAGCTTGCATGCTCTGAACGCCGTTAAATAAACTTGCTCTGTGCACAGCTTGCATGCTCTGAACGCCGTTAAATAAACTTGCTTGGTGCACAGCTTGCGTTCTCTGAACGCCGTTAAATCAACTTGCTTGGTGCACAGCTTGCGTTCTCTGAACGCCGTTAAATCAACTTGCTTGGTGCACAGCTTGCATGCTCTGAACGCCGTTAAATAAACTTGCTTGGTGCACAGCTTGCGTCCTCGTTGAAAAAATTTGCTTGAGTTTGTTTCTGGACGTCATCTCAGTGACAGGGTCTTCGTAGCCACGGTGACTGCAGCGCCAGTGGCGGTGTTGGTGTCAACCCACTCCTCTGTGATGATGCTGACAGCACGTCAGCAGGAGCACCAGAATATCAGCAGGAGCATAATATTGCCAGCGTGCTGTCAGCAGGAGCACCAGAATATCAGCAGGAGCATAATATTGTCAGCGTTCGGTCTGCAGAAGCATCATAATATCAGCAGAAGCATGATAATGTCAGAAGGAGCATAATATTGTCAGCGTGTCGTCAACAGAACCATGATAATGTCAGGAGGAGCATAATGTTGTCAGCGTGTTGTCAGCTGGTGTCAGAAGGAGCATAATGTTGTCGGTGTGTTGTCTCCAGGAGCATAATACTGTCAGCTTGCTGTTAGCGAAAGTTAACACTGTCAGTGTGCTGTCAGCACGAATATATATGTACAGCTGATACCTAACGTCAGTATTTACTTGCTTCTTACTTTGACTATTACGAGTACTGCTTGCTCTGTACTTTGAGTGCTCGTAAGCAAGACCCAAACACCGCACTTGTATGGTTAGCATCTCAATAGTACGTACGCAGCATGTTCTATGTATGTTCTATATATGATAGTCACACTGACTACTGTATTATGAATGCTATGGTGCATGGGTTACATGTACAGTATGTGTGTGTGATGACAGATATTATCCCAAGCTGTGGTGCATGTGTTATATATACAAAAGCTCACACTGATCAGTTAGTTGCCCACACAAGGTAGACACTGAGAGCTATGAGGCATAGACTATGTTCAGGTCAGTCCACAGAGGTGATGACTGCATGAGAAGGAAAAAAACATTTTGTCGTGGTGTCACCATAGAATATTAACTATATATAATTTTGTCACCACACAATATTGTTCATGGGCAGGGAGGAGGAGAAGAAGAGGTACATTCAGTTGAGGAAACTGTAAAAACCGTAAACACTGTACGACTAAAACAGTAAAAACTGTACGATTAAAAGCAGTAAAAACTGTAGACACTGTACGACTAAAAACAGTAAAAACTGTAAAGAATCTAAAACTGCAGAGAAAATAAAACCTTTTAAAAAAGGGCAATTGTAAAAGCAATTTCGCGCGGACATCACTGCCCACGATGGCAATACGAAATGCTAATGTAGAGAGTCCGAATGAGTCAACTGACGTCACAGAGTAGGAAAGAAGAAATGGTCGAAACGTCGATATATATTCATATATATTTCTTAAAATACAGTTTTTAATTAATAATAAATAAAAATGATACGGTTAACAGTGATTGTCCTTACTTTTCTTTTTTTTGGTTAAACTTTGCAAAAAGCAAAACATTAAGATTACGCAAGAAAGATTTCTTGTGGTCTGCATGAGTGTGTTGTCCTCCACGGAGCACAGTCCGTTGTGTCCTTTTAAAATCGTCCCAACTTATGCTTTTTCCTACAACTTTTTCTTTGTATCTAAGTTCGCTGGCTTCCAACATCCGTAAAAATGAAGGCTTTGATTTAAATAACAGCATCAGTTGGGAGATCCTTAGATGTTTTGAGTCTGTTTGTGGGTGAACCTGTTTGTGTCTGAACCTGTTTGTGGGTGAACCTGTTTGTGTGTGAACCTGTTTGTATCTGAATAAATGTGCGCAAACTTGAACCTGTTGAGGTCAGAACCTGAACCCGTTGTTGATGAGCCAGAATCTGTCTATTGATCTTATTTTAATTTCTGTCCTAGATTTCTTGATAGTTGAAATTTTCCTTATATTATTTGTAGCCTGTTACACAAATGAAGTGTGTCACGCATTTAAATTGGAAAACCAAATGGAAAAATAAAAAATGAGAGAAAAGTAGGAGAATACGACACGACAGAAGCAGATAAGAAAATTTTCAGCAGTATTTCAAATTAAGAAATATGGCTGCAATAACTGTGCAGGGTTTTCTAGAGTCAGCAAATATAATGAATAAATTATGAAAATACTTATAACGCGAGCTGAATGAGAAATGTTCGGTGTAGAGTTTGTAGAATTAAGCTGGAATTTCGAGTGTCTACATGAAATGAAATTTAGTGAAAGAGTGGTCTTATAAAAATAATCGTAAAGATATTCTAGACTTCTTGGGAGTAAAAAGTAATCATCGATGAGGTATATGGAAACTTACTTTATTAATATGAGTGACATCTAATTTTGCACTTCTGTTACTTTCTTGCAAATTCGAAGATTTTTTATGATCTGTATGCACACGTACATACACATACGTAGATGCCTGTGATTTCCTGCTTTATTAATGCAGAAACTAAAACTTATTGAATATGTATATATGATTTCTTAAAAAACTTTGCGAGGAGTACATCGTCATAATGTGTTTATTATGTTCGTATAAATTGTGTCGAGATACATGTTATTTACTACAGTGCTGGGATGCTTATATTTTCTGTTGATAGATTTTCGCACAATATTTTTTTGTTTATTATTGTACCGGCAGGTATGCATATGGTGTTGGAGGACATCCATAGTGTGTCAAAAGGAGTTCTTATTTTGTCGAAAAGTATTCACGTTGTGTCAAAAGACATTTTATATTTTGTCGAAATGTATTCTTATTGGGTTGAAAGGTATTCATATTAGATCGAAAATCATGTTGAGATGTGCATGTTTTTGGCTGCACCTCTTCTTACCATTTGAACAATGTTGAATATGAAAAATTCGAAATGGCTATGATTATTCATTTTCTTCACATAAATATAACAGACAAACTATGTTGAATACTGCACCGTATGTTAACCTTCCAACCTCACCCTTAACTCCAAGTGAGTCATACATGGGGTAGACTTTTGATTTTAAAAATTGAATACCAAATACCTATATAAGGATAGATGATAGTATGGATACAATCATACTACTAGTATCAATAAAATCCTCACTACTAGTATTGATACAATAGTTGCTACTAGTATGGATACAAACCTCACTACTAGCATGGATACAACCTTCATTACTAGTATGGATGCAATCCTTGCTACTAGTATGGACACTATCCATGCCACTAGTATGGATGTAATCCTTGCTACTAGTATAGACACAATCCATGCCACTAGTATGGATGTAATCCTTGCTACTAGTATGGACACAATCCATGCCACTAGTATGGATGTAATCCTTGCTACTAGTATGGACACAATCCATTCCACTAGTATGGATGCAATCCATGCTACTAGTATGGATACATTTTTCACAGCTAGTATGGGTAGCAATCGATGAGGATTATATCCATGCTCTATTTTCAAAGCTTTCTTATATTTTTTCATGACAGGGATTAAACTCATTTTATCGAATTAATACTCGTAAGATAAAGAAATTCTCCAGTAAGAAGTCTGATATAAAGGGAATTGTGTGGTACTGCTGAATGCAGTTGCTGATCTCCAGCCTAGGATATACGCATAAAAATAGCGTCATTTCCATAAAAGAAATAGAGACTGAAAGTTTCTTTGTGTTGGTGCAATAACTTGCAAATGTTTCTATTTTGTCTCGCAAGCTCAGGTGTCAATTATTTCCTAACTAAACGTACATGTGATACGTGTGTCAGGACACAATGACACGTCTCAGTGTCAAGACACAGAGCTAGTGTTGATGACACAGGCCAGTCAAGTATATTGATGGTCGTATTAGAAAAATGAGTTGTGAGGTGCCATTTGGTGCCAGCTGTGCCAGGACGATGAGTTGTGAGGTGCCATTTTGTGCCAGCTGTGCCAGGACGATGCGTTGTGAGGTGCCATTTTGTGCCAGCTGTGCCAGGACGATGAGTTGTGGGGTGCCATTTTGTGCCAGCTGTGCCAGGACAATGAGTTGTGAGGTGCCATTTTAGAAGCCCATCAAAAAATATTTAAACTATCATTTCCCTATTTATTCTGTAAAAACAGGTAGTGCTGGAAGCGAGCCATGGGAAGAGACAGTTGAATATTGCTTTTGAGCAAAATCCAAAATCCCACATTAGGCACGGAGCAAACATGCTGGGCTTAAACTGTGGAGTCATTCTGGCTAATTACTTAACTCATGTTTTAGTTAATTACTGGCCCTAGGTTCTGTAATGCCACAAACTTTTTGCCAGTGGGGACCTGAGGTTAAACTAAAGCTGCTTGGCTAAATCTCTTCACAATTGTTTAAAATGTCAAAATATTTGGCACCTGACGTGGATGATTGGGGAAAATTTTGATCCGCGTTGTTCTTTGGATCTGCTTGATGGTTTGGAGCTGCTTGATGGTTTGGAGCTGCTTCATAGTTTGGAGCTGTTTGATGGTTTGGAGCTGCTTCATAGTTTGGAGCTGTTTGATGGTTTGGAGCTGCTTCATAGTTTGGAGCTGCTTGATGGTTTGGAGCTGCTTGATGGTTTGGAGCTGCTTGATGGTTTAGAGCTGCTTGATGGTTTGGAGCTGCTTGGGTATGAAGATGATAAACGAAGGCTGTTGCTCAGTGAATGAAAAATTTGTTTGCAATGAATGATGTTGCGCACATGGGCCACTTTTCAGAATGTTGGTAGATGATTTGCTTTTCACTAGGAATGTTTTCATTAAAGAAATACTCAATTAAAACGTTTGTCTTTTGTAAATATATATAAAACTAAATGTATTGCATTGTGTTCTTATATGTAATTTGATTATATCTTTCCAACAGTATCTGCCATCATTTTTAATGGCACGGGTACACTGGTATAATAATACCCAACTTGTTGCTTGTTTGATATGTCTCTCTGTCACACTCTTAAGGATTCAGGTAGGAGGAAATTTGTGTACGAATAACAAAATGAGATACCATGAAATTTCATAACTAAATTACGATGACAAATATAGTTTCTGGAATATATACTCGAAAGTCAAAATACTGTATTAGAGTTTTTGATTCTGTCGTACATAAGCTATTTCGCATATTTTTTCAGCTGAATTTCTTCGTAGCTGTTGAAACTTCGCGCGGAGTAGAGACCAAATATTATTCGGAGTCACAAATATTCTGGTTGGGTCACTGCAGGTAGTCACGATACTCAACCCAGCACTGGGTCATTTCTACAGGGTGTCTCAAAAAAATGTACTCACCCTTTAACCGTTGCTAACATGCTGTCTTCTTTGTGTTGCAGGTGTGAGGTTCGAACCTTTACGAACATGATTCTTTAATCACATTTAATCATGTTCGCAAAGGTTCGAACCTCACACCTGCAACACAAAGAAGACAGCACGTTAGCAACGGTTAAAGGGTGAGTACATTTTTTTGAGACACCCTATATTTCTTGTTCCCTTGCAAGATTGGGGAAATATTTCTTTAAGAGGTAGCATAGATTCATGGTTCTACTTCAAACTATGCTATTGGACCAGCACCTTTACATCGACTGCCTCATCTTACGGACACACCATGAGTCTCTAAAAAACTCGCTACGCTTAGAAAAGCAGCTCGATACTATTTGATTTGAATAACATATCCCTTTTTTGAGCGTGGTTCATAAATTGCTGTATCTTTGATAGAGTTTTTGATCCTGTCGTGCATAAGCTATTTCGCATATTTTTTACTAGGAAGTGCCAGGAGCTTCGCGTGCCCTTGTGTCTAAACAATTTGCTGAAAGAAGGTTTTCCTCATCAAGAAGTCATCTACTACCTGCAGCAGCCCAAAATAATGAACAGAATATAACTTTTCTCAACGGCAACATGCTCCTGAACAGCCTTAATATCGTCGAAGGGTGATTTACCGTCTCATCTACAAACATGTTTTTGGATACAAATTGAATCTGCAAAATTCATTGAAACATTGGAAGAAACACCAGAAGGAAGGAAACCAAGTCCTAGTCTCCTTGCAGCATGCTGGCTGCCCTTTCTGCAAATCTTTCTCTTTCAATTCTTCTCTTTTCATTCGAATCTTCATCCAACATGTTGATTTTTTAACAAATTTAGTAAAAAACACATGAATTTTTACTTGTGGGTACATTAGTTTATCAATAATGACGATGGAAAAGACAATTTTATCATGTAGATTTTACGCTCATTTTTAAATGTTCAACAAAGAATGTGGAAGTAGCAAAAGAGAAATTTAGATACAACCTTAATCAATAAAAAATAATCGTATATTTTTCTAAGGTTCAGGTAATGTACCGAACACAAGAATATTTTGAAAGTCACACTTGGTGAGCACATGTCACTACGCACAGACAAGCAGCGTGTCCAGGCAGACTTGTGTTCACCTCAGCCCACTGAGTCCATCCTTCTGCCTGCCACTCACAGAACTTCATTGTTTTAAGTTCATAGCAACAGACGACAAAAACAACGAGAGAAACACAGGGGAGATTGCCAGAACTGGAAGCAGTACTCAACACAACTGTAGTTCTTGTGGTCAAGATGATAAGGAGAGATACGGCGATCTTAGTTCACGTAAACCAAGAGGATAACTCCTCCAATTTGATTGTAGATCCTGAAACTGCTTTTTGAAGTTGCTGAGCCAGCGCAGCAAAGGCCAAACTTGCTTCTGTTTTGGTGGCTCCAATAACAGGCTTTGGGTAAAGTTTGGCTCCTGGCTCCAGTTTGTGTTGCAGACTTTGATGAAGAGCTAAACTTTGAGTGAGAGAAACTGCAAGCTGCCTTAGGGAGGGAAGCTGTCGAAACAAGGATGGAACCCCTAACTCTGTCGCCCTTGCATTGGAAATCTTGCGGACCACAGAATGCTTAGACGATTTTTACGCGTCCAAAGGAGAGGAAGAAGAATGTATCATTAGAAAAAAGTATACTGTATGAAAAAAACACCTAACTAATCAAATAAAGGCTCGAGCTGTCGAAAGTAACATATCGTTTAAAAATTAATAGGAGTGTAAATATATCAATGAATACATAATCCCTAGCACAAAAAAAAATGATAGCAGTTTTAAAGTGCTCTATTCCTGCAGCATTGAGCACTTTTGCGTGCGTGTAAGACCTGATATAAAAAAGGAGTTCTCAAAAAGAACGAGTAAGTTTCCTCAGAAAATTATCTTGTAATGGAGGTGGCAGATTAAAAAGATTTTGATAACAAGATTTTATTGACAGCAATTATTTGATAACTAATGATCAAGGGGTATTATTTAAATTCAATTATTCTACAGGATACTGGAACACAGCTTCCGTTTTTCAAAGCAAAGCGCATTCAAAAAAGAAAGTTATTTTGTTGTACCCTCTATTAAGGGCAGTGATTTAAAAAGGGAAAAAACCAACTTATGCCATCTTAAAGCTGTCGTTAAATTAGACAAATATCAGTAAAATGTATCTATAAAAATTGCTTTGATACCAAAATATTGTGTTTTATTGTACAAATTTTATTGCATGAAGGTGGGGTGACTTACTTTTTGTTAGAAAATAACTCAGAAAGTGCACTGGAAATTATTCCCTCATAACTCTCTTAGAAAGTCTTTTACTGAAACTCGCTCAAACTCACTCATGCATGTGACTGAATAACAACGAACATTTTCCTTCTTCTTTCTCATCATAAAATTTCTCACATTTTCTACATTTTTTAATTGCCAGTATTTCGTTTGTTTTCGTTCGAACAGAATTACAGGATTTCCAAGCGGTGCACTTCTGTCCTCCGTTCCCTTTTTTAGTAATACCCTCGCATTAAACAAAGCCTTCGTTGATTCCTCGGTTACACAAGCTCAAGCGGGTCCAAATCTAACTCAATTACACCACTTTCCTGGGCTGTTGTTAATTGAAACTGTAGAATGACTTGTTTTTCTTGCCATACAGTGCGCCTTTCACTGCAAAAACTCAAAAGTATTGTGCTGACATGAGTCATTATACATATATAGGTCAAATGACGTATTACTTCTGCAGTCTGTCACGAGAGTTGTAGTCTATGGAATAGAATATAATAACCTAAAATATAATGGAATATAATATAAAAGAATAGAATATAATCGAATAGAATATAATAGAATAAAGCATAATAGAATAGAATATAATAGAATAGAATAAGGCAATAAATACGAGCCGTTGTTCTTTTAGCAATCCTTCTTCTTTTTCTTCTGCACCATCAATTTATTTTCCCAGTGTAACAAGAATTGTGCAGTGTAACAAGAATTGTGCGGTGTAACAAGAATTGTGCGATGGAACAAGAATTGTGCGGTGTGATAAGAATTGTGCGGTGTAACAAGAATTGTGCGGTGTAACAAGAATTGTGCGGTGTAACAAGAATTGTGCAGTGTAACAAGAATTGTGCGGTGTAACAAGAATTATGCGGTGTAACAAGAACTACACAATTCAACTAGAACTTTCTTGGTTATCAAGAACCGCATAGTTCCTCTTGTGCATAACTATCAGGCTGATAATTCCAGTAAAAACTGTGCTTTAATCGGTTTTAATTCTTTTATTGCATTTTACACAAAAATAAAACCCAATACACAGAAGTAAATACTCTACATTCTACTGTCGTAGTGAATTCATCTCCCATGCAAGTGTTCACAGTTTACTGCTGTCTGAACTCAAGTCCATCATTTTTAATTATTTGAAGTTTATATTTTTTTGTATATTTTTTGTTTTCGTCCAGTTTTAGTCGTCCGCTTGTCGTCAATGTTTAAATATCCTTAACAAATTTTCCTCGTGGCCTGAAAATATTTTTGAATCCGTCTCTAAAATCTTCTTGAGAAATAAAATACTGTATGCAATGCCACTGCTATTCATTTTATCTCTTTAACTTTGAATCGTTTTGGATTAACTCATCGTGACTAGCTATGATCATTTTTCACAATTGAACCCATATTAAAAACTTACTGCAACTGAACTAATTATGTATATTCGAATGATCTTCAGTATTTTTTTAATGTTTCAGTACCTAAGGTACGTTAGATATCCATCTGACATGGTGTACACACCTGATATAATAAATTATAAATATTATCAACCCCATTCGAATCATGTGGAAAGAAAAGTCAATGAAAAGTGACACGATGGTGGGTTTACTTCAGCGTCGCTCTCAACATTTATGCGCCTTCTCTCTCTCTATTTATATTTCTGTATCTATCTATTTCTATCTCTATCTATTTCTATCTCTATCTCCATCTTTATCTCTACCTGTATCTCTGTTTCTACCTGATGTCAATGCAGGACTTATTGGTATATATTGAAGTGAGGATGTGTCTTAGATGTCATAGAATGGGATCTCAAAGCTCTGCATGAGTCAGAGAAGGTTGGACGAGAAACGTGAATTCTGGTAAATTCTGTGAATCTTGCTGGTCAGCTCTGAGGAATATTGTGACCAGCACAACACTGAGGAATATTGTGACCAGTACAACACTGAGGAATATTGTGACCAGCACAACACTGAGGAATATTGTGACCAGCACAACACTGGAATATTCTGATCAGCACAACACTGAGGAATATTGTGATCAGCACAGCACTGAGGAATATTGTGACCAGCACAGCACTGAGGAATATTGTGACCAGCACAACACACTGAGGAATATTGTTCAGTTAATCATAATTTAGAAAATCCGTCAATGAATCTTCACCTGGGAAGGTTTTCGATTCCTTTTGAAGATGTAAAAAATTCAGAAATATCAAATTTGTCGAAAATTTGCGAGTTGTCAGGTAAACAATTTTTCCCCAGCCACCTATCATGTAATTTGTATTTTTTGTATTGGTTATTTTTCAGTCTGTAATTACTGTCGGCGGTTCAATTAATTTAAAATTTTTGAAAACTATCTTTGAAAAGCGTGCGTTTCCAAAAGAAAACAGGTCACGAAAATTTCAACATTTGTCCTTCCTAAAGTAACGCAGCATCAAAATTGCACACATAGCAGCGCTTTTGTAATTTTCTTAGAAAAACCTAAAGTAAGAGTCCACAATTTTCTGAGCTTTCAATAGTGAAGGCAGAGTCATGCAAAAATGTCAACCCAAAATCTCACATTTCAAATGTAAACGAAAATTTTGACGCTTATCCTTAACATCAACAACATTTCTATTACCCATGGAACTCAACACGAAGATTTTCATCAGCATTGCATGTTAATTTGTGTATATCTTGCAAAATTTAGCATTGTAGCAGGATTTTGAAAACTTAATCTTTATGCACGTCATGTATCAACTTCATTGGGTTAAAAGATTTTTTCTTTCTTATAATCAGGTACCATTTGCAGCAAGAGTTTTGCTTATTAAACGATTTTATCCTACTGCAAAGTTTTCAGACTGCCAGGCCGAGAAATACCAAAAATGCTCTCTCCTAAAGGTTTTTGACGAGGAGCTGTCGTCTGCAGATAGAATGAACCTAAAAATTTCAGTGAACTTGACAGGTTGTTGATATTTTCCGAGGATAAAAAAAACGGACCAGCGATCGACCTCTGAGGAACTTCAAAGCTGACAGATGCACGACACTGCTCTCGTGTTCTACTTTCTGATCAAATTTCAAATTATTTAAAAGTTAAACATTTTACAGCATTTACAGTTCACTGATCACTCGACTTTAATGTAATTCATTAATAGTGTTTGAACAAAAAATCCATTGAATTTATGACGAAACTTGAAACTGCGGTATTCACAATACCTCATATTAAACATTCAATATAAAACGGAATAAAATCCTCGTATTGTCCGTATACTTGCATGAAGTCATAAAATCTGAACTCAATGCTATTTTTCTTATTAAAAGAGTTGCGCTTGAGCCTTCAATCCTGCGAAATGAAGCTTACTCTACGGCTACAATAATCTCTAAAGCAAATTTACAGTTGTCAAGCAGAAAATGTGAAGTCTGTATTGCAAAGCGAAGGCTGCGTCTTTATTTTTCCAGCTAGAATGACGCTTCAAAAGAAACTGTAACAAGATAACTTTTGTTTGTATTTCTTCAAGCATAAACTCTGCCGGAATTGGTACGTTCGCGTGCGACTATCGACGAATTTATTTGTTGTGATTTGTTCTAAGAAGCTTCACCATACATCAAACACTTGTCGAAGTAATTTCAGCATCATTTTCAAAATTTAGTGACATATCTTCGAAGAGGAGAGCAGCCTTTTTATGCATCCGCTATTGACTTCAAAAGTGATTTTTTACAGATGCATCTGATTCATTCTCAATTGCATGAATTCTTACGGATCTCATGCATCTGTTTCACTGACACAAAACAAATGTAACACGTGTGACAATTACTGCGTCATCTCAAACACATGATGCCACTCATACCACGAGGTGCAAACTCGGCTGTCAGAATTTAGGTGTTTAGCACACATAGTACGCAATAGCTAAAACTAACCCGAAAAGCTTCTACAAATATGTGAACGACCGACGACTCAAAAGAGACACTATTGGACCACTG